>PVIC010018434.1:13230-31699 GCA_004025085.1 Thryonomys swinderianus
AGTGAGCTCAGGGCCACCCTGAACTACAAAGCGAGACCCTGCCTCAAAAAAAAAAAAAAGAATAACAAGATTCCTATCACAGTGACTTATGTGCATCCATGTTTATAATAGCTCAGTTTGTGATAGCTAAATCTTGGAAACAACCCAAATGCCCATCAACTCTAGACTGGATAAGGAGTATTACTCTGCCATAAAGAATAATAAAATTGAATCATTTATACTCAAATGGATGTACCTTCAGGACATACTCATAAGTGAAATAAATAGGTCACAAATGTGCAAATATAGTATATTTTATCTGATATGAGAAGCTGAAGTTATAAATGTGCTCTAGATCGCATGGTTGATATTGTGAAATAATAAATATTCAAAGGGTAATGGGACTTAGGGGTAAATAATGAAGAAGGAAAAAAATAATTTTAAAAAAGGAAACAATGTTTGTATACATAGGGGTGGGGGTGAGATAGGGTGGGTAGGGGAGGGGGAAAATGAGAATTGAGTTGTGTCTATACTGGTACAAATTTTCAATGTGGAGTGTAATTGTAATGTGTATATATAATGTACCAATAAAAATAAAAACAGTGCCAGGTGTGGTGGCTCACACCCATTAGCAATCAGTACCACATACCACAAATGCCGGGTTTGGTGGCTCAGGCCTGTAATCCCAGCACTCAGAATGCTAAGGCAGGAGGACTTCTGAGTTCGAGGCTTGCCTGTGCTACATTCTGAGCTCAGTGCCAGCCTGAACTACAAAGCGAGACCCTATCTCAAAAATATGTGTGTGTGTGTACTGAAGTCATGATACTGACACCAGGTAGGGTCCCAGTGAAAACAGAAATCTGAGGAAGCTTTTATACTATGTAACATCTTAAATTAAACAGAGTTATACATCACACATGTATGTTCTTACATCTGCATTAGTGTATATGCTCAGATATTGTTCGTGTGTCTGTATACCACAATTAAATACTTACTGGGTTTCAGATAGGTGGACAAGATTTAAATCTCTGCAGCCCAATTTGCTTGTTTGAATCCCTCCTACCATAGGTACCCACATCCGGGCAAGTAACCTAACTATTCTGAGCTTTTCATTTCTTCATTTTGAAATTCTGATGACAGCACTACTAATCTCATGGATTTAGGACAATGGATGGGATAAAGTGATCCTGGTACATTAATATAACAACTATTGTTTTAAAAACAGAAGAGAAATCCCTGGAGGAAGAGACGGTGTACACGAACAGTGGTTGTTGCTGATCTGTACAATATGGCTCGCGTTACTGCTCTCGCCAGTGGCTCCTCGCTGGGAAGTGCTGTGTGGTGCGTGTTGCTCTTAAACAAATAGAACTCAGACCAACAGCAAACCCAGTTGACTATCAGGCCAGGTCAGATCTGAGCTCAGCAATTCGGAAACAATTACACACACTCCAGTGTCTTCCCCCAATGTGTGGGTGATGCAAGGGTTAAGGAGAGAAGTAGTTGTGTGAAAAATAAACAAAATAATCTGTTTTAACAGGACGTAGTGTTTTCTTCCATGTCATCCAATTTTTCTTTCCATATTCACCAGAAAGGACACTGGGTGTTAGGTGAAGAGGACAAATGTCTAATAGGCTCTCCTGGCTAGGGGTCCAGAAGCTGCCGCCGCTCACACTCTAACCCCTAAGCTCCTCCAGTGGAGAGCGCTTGCTCCTGTGGATCCCGACCCCTCGCGCAGAAGTGCTGCAGGACAGGTGAAGGCTGACCTAGTTCCAGCTGCAGCAAGGCGATGTCCGCCAGGGGGCGCTGAAGGCTGGGTGCACAAACCACGCAGAAGACAAAGGGACCGTGTTTGCATGGTCAAAAGATCCCCCCCCCCGCCCCCCCGTCTATGTTCTTGCGTCTTAACTTAAAGAGTGCAACTAGCAGTCGGGCGACAGTGAAAAAACTTTAAAAAGGAGAAGAAACCTGTGCAGGCTCTCCTTTTCTCTCTGTAAATCTGGAGACTCTCACATCAGGTTTGGGGTGGGAAATAAGAGTTGAGCAGTTTCGTTGCTTTTTCTCAAAAACATATCTATATCTATATGAATATCTATATCTATCTATCTATAATATATCAATCTAATGAAAAAATATGAGTGTACAGCGCAATTGCTGTGTACAGATACCCACGTGTGCGTGATTCACCAACCGGATCTGAGCAAGCAACCCACACCCGAGTAGTTGTGCGCCTCCTGGAGTTTTACACGAGCAGAACTGTGCGCTGTGACGCCTTCCGCATCTTGTCCTCAGCACGGTGCCTCCGGTCTCCTCGTGCGTCACCGGGCACTCTTGGCCGACGGAAGTGCATGCTTCGGTGACCTTCAAGCAAATTCCTAGTTTTTTTTTGGTTTGTTTGTTTTGTGGGGGGCGGCTTTTCGGGCTCCAGAGGGAGCCTCTGAGTCCTTCTGTGCCAGCATGAGGGCAGGACCTGCAGCCGCACCTCCTGCCGTCGCGGGGGCGGCCCACAGCCACTCTCTGCCCCGTGCTGAAGCGCTGTAGCCTGCAGCCTGGTACTTGCCTTTCCTCACCGACCTTCCGCCTGCACCTCTGTCTCCACGGGCGGGCCTGTGTGCCTGTGAAACTCGTCTGCGCTTTGCTTCTCTGTCCGCAGTGCAGCCTGACTGCCCCGGGGACGCTGAGGCCCGCGGACCCTGCCGGCTAATGTAGAGGGACGCACTGCACTCACTGGAGTGCGAGCCTTCAAGCTGTTCTCTTTCCTCCCTCATTAAACTTCATACTAAAGACTGTTGAATTTGAGCCCTTGCTGTGGTATCTGATTGGATTTGCCTCAGTACGGAATGATGTCAAAGACTGGCTCTGTGTGTGCATATGCATGTGTATGTGTGTTTGTGCGCACGCTTGGATGAGGTACTTACGACCACTTTGACGATTTGTATTTGGTGATTTGTTCTAAATAAATAAAGGATATAAATCTTTATGTCTCTCTATTTTTCCCGTGTAAGGCTCAGATGATCACTTTTTAAGTGGTTTTTTAAAAAAAATTGAAGCTTTATTGGTACATTATATACACATGTATATGGGAAGCGGCTCAGCATGGTGTAACTGGACCAGGCATTTATGCCTGGGGTTTTGGGGAATAACTCCGGAGTCAGGGGTCTGCACTTTATGGTGCTGCCCCAAATATACCAGAGGATCTGCTCTAACAAGGAGCTGCCCTGGGTTACCACCAGAAAACATGTTCTGGCTCCGGGAAAATTCCCCTATTCCTGTGCTGGGCCCGCTGGCCATTGTCTCTCAAGTTAGCAATGTGTTGTTTCCTCTACAGTTTCTACGTAGGCTAGGACAGAGTTTCAATAGAGTTAGCAGAATTAATTACCTATATGATGGATGTACTTATTCTTCTGGTCTTGTTCTATTAAAAGTTAAGCATTAATAGAAAATAGTACAAGGAAGTTAGAGTTAGGGAAAAGATTTAAGAAAGTTGTAGATTGACATTTTGAGAAATGATTCCAGATTTACGATTATCATGCTTATAGTTACCATTTCTGTTCTCGTTTCTAAGAAATGTACCCATTTCTTGACTACCTGTTTTTGTTTCTACCAACCCCATGAGAAATGTATAAGATCATAGTAACCATTATTGATGTCATGTTACCCTTCAAAATCAGTATAAATATAGTCTGATCAATAAACATGGCGCCTGCTCGGTACTGACTGAGAGGTCCTCCCGATCCCATCTTTGTGTGTCTTTGTCTGTCTTGTGTTCTCTTCATCCTCAGCCCCGACTCAGGTGCTGTCCAATTGCTGGCAGGCCCTGACATATACACATCATGATCATCCACAATATTGAAAATTTGTACCAGTACATGATACAATTTAATTCTCATTTTCCCCCTCCCCCCACCTACCCTACAACCTCCGCCCCTTTATACATAAGCTTTGTTTCCCTTTTTTAAAAATTACCATCATATTTTTCTTCCCCTTGTTATTTACCCCTACACCCCATTTCCCTTGCAATATTTTCTTTCACAAATTTGTAATTTTATGGAAGTCTGGTTTATCAATTACAGTTAGTCCTTTTTGTGTACTGTCTACCTATCTCAAAGTCACAAAAATAGTTTTCTGTATTTTTTCCTACAGATTACATGGTTTTATATTTGTCTCTGAAGTGTCAGATTCAGCCAATTTGATTTTTATGAATCACAAACTAATTTTTGTGTAGGATACTAAAATTTTGAGGTGGAAACACAATGTTATTTCCTTTTCAATATCCACTAGATCCAACTTTCTTTTTTTTTTTTTTTGAGACAGGGTCTCGCTGTGTAGTTCAGGATGGCCTTGAGTTCACTATGTAGCCCAAGCGAGCCTCGAATTCAACAATCCTCCTGTCTCTCTGCCTCCCGAGTGCTGGGATTACAGGCATGAGCCACCACACCCAGCTAGATCCAACTTTCTTTTTTTTTTTTTTTCTTTTTTTTGCTTTTTGAGACAGGGTCTTGCTTTGTAGTTCAGGCTGGCCCTGAGCTCACTATGGTGCCCAGGCAAGCCGCCGCGAACTCAGCAATCCTCCTGTCTCTGCCTCCCGAGTGCTGGGATTACAGGCGTGAGCCACCACGTCCGGCATTGTGGTATGAGGCGTTGATAATGGTGGGCGTGTCTCCCCGCCCAGCATTATATGTGGTTACTAGGGATCGAACTCAGGACCTTGCGCTTGCGAGGCAGGCGCCGGAACCACTGAGCTAACCCTCCGGCCCAGATCCAACTTTCTTTGAAAAGACTGACATACTGAAACATAACAGTGTTTTGAAAAAAAAAATCAGGTTACTATATATGAGAAGCTCTGTTTCTGGACTGTGCTCTGTTTTATGATTCCATTTGTCTATTATTATACCAACACTTAGTGTTATATTTACTTTAAAGTTATGGTAAGTTTTGACATTTGATAGCATAAATCTCCTAACTTGGCCTTTCTTCAAAATTATCTTGGCTGTTAGTCTTCTAGCATTTCCAAATACTTTTTTTAAAATAGCTTCAGATAAGGCTTTTCATTACATGAAAATAAGGCATCTTGATATCTGAACATGACCAGGTATTCTTTGATCATCTTAAATCAACCTCCAAGTTCATGGAAAAAGACATAATAAAAGATGTTTGAAAGTAAGTGAATAAAAAAGTAGATATTTTTGGTTTGTCTTATCAAATGCAATGAATTATCAGAATATAATAGTATGGCAATTTTTTTCCAATAAGATAGTAAATTATGTAGCTGCTTATTGGAAAAAAAGGAAAAATATCACAATTGTGAGTGTTGATTGAATTTAAAATTTAGCTACACATTGAAAGATAAATTATATTTAGCAGGAAGAAAGAGGAGAAAGAATAGTACAAGTAGGGGAAATATATTTCATGAAATAGGAAGTAAGGGACAGTAATCAGTGGAAGTTTGAAGAAAAGGTGCAGAAACCCATCATAGGCTGTCTCCTCGATCTCAGCGTGCGGACTGAGGCTCCGTCCGTCCCAGGCTTCCCTCAACTCTATTGTGCACCTCCATCTCTAACTGTACTTCTACCAGAGTGGCATAACACTTCAAACAAATGCTCAAGTCTTGAAAAAAGCCATTTATGTTTCGCATAATGAAAGAATACAAAGAATATAAGAATTTGTTTCAGAGAAGAAATTGTTAAAACATAATTGTTAATTCAATATTTATTTTTAAAATCCACTTTGTGCCAGTCATGTTTTAAATTATTTGGTATGTGGAGATAAGCAGAGACAGTCAAAGCCTTTCCTTCCATGGAGCTGCCATGCCAGTGAGGAAAACAGGCAGTACACAAATTAGGAAATGAAAATAATATCGTGTTAGGTTGTGATAAGGGCACTGTGGGAAAACAAAATAAAATGTGGCTGAGTGCAGGACGATGCAATATTGTGTGTGTGTGTGTGTGTGTGTAAATGTGTGAATATAGTCATAGAAAAGGCTCAGGAACGAAAGACATGAAGAATGAAAGACATGAAAAAAGTTACACACACCAATTTCAGGTAGATTAGCCAGCTTTCTGTTCTGGGGAGAAGATACCTGCTGTATACAACCTAGAGGAGAAAGGATGGGTTTCTGTTCACAGACTGTTCATCCTGTGTTTGTCTGGCTCCAAAGCAGGAATGTGGTGGTGGAAGGATGTGCTAAAGGAAAGCTGCTCAACTTATGGTGTCTGGGAAGGAAAGAAGAGGGTAAGGGTAGGGCAGGAAGGGGTGAGGATGAGATATAATTCCCAAAGTCACGCCCCTATGAACTACCCAGACACACACCACATTATGTTTCTCAAACCAGTCAAACTGACAAGATCTGCCATCATGGGGAGCAAAAGGAAGTAGCCTGAAGTCATAAGGCACCAAGATGGGGGAAAAGTTTAGTAAGTATTAATCAGGGTAGCTCAAAAGTGATCGCAGTGCTGAGGCAAAGCAGTGGAGAGTAAGTCCAGAATCTTCTGGAGTATGCAGGGAGTGGCCTGCCTAGGACCTATTAAGGACTGGTGAAGAATTTGGGTTTATCCCTCAAGTGATGGAAATTCACTGTAGCTTTTGAATAAGAAATGATATAGCCTGGTGTACAGAAAAAAAAAAAAAAACATTTGGGCTCCTGTTTACAAAACAATTTGGAATCAGGTTGTAAACAATAAAAAAAGAATAAGGAGCCAGGCGTGGTGGCTCACGCTTGTAATCCCAGCACTCGGGAGGCAGAGACAGAAGGACTGCTGAGTTTGAGGTTTGCCTGGGCTACATAGTGGCTCAGGGCCAGCCTGAACTGCAAAGCGAGACCCTGTCTCAAAAAAAAAAAAAAAAAAAAAGAATAAGGAGGCCAATAAGGAGAGAAGCCATGATTTATTGTAGTGATTTCATAACTGTATAACAGCAATGTGATCTCATACAGTAGCTACAGAGATAAGAATTTGATTTAGGATGTCAAAAAGACTCACCTGGTAGTCCTGGCCTGAGAAATAGGCATGGTGAGCATGCGAAATAAGCAATGCTGGCTGCCTCCCTAAATTCAGGATCAGCAGGACCGGGTTATCAAGATGACATCTCCACTAAGCCTGGCAGTGTGGGGAACATCTGATAAGGATCAGACAAGAACCAGTGTTTCTTTTTGGACTTGTTAAACTTGGCAAGCCTATTAGACATCCCAGCAGAGGTGCTACCTTGAAAGTTAGATACCTAAATCTGGAGATGGAAGAGAAGTCAAGGCTGGGTGTGTTTGTTTGGAAATGGTCAGCATTTGAGAAATATTATTCCACTGGATGGAATTTCTAGCAAACATGTACTTAGAGAATCCTCAATATTTAAGAAAACAAAGATATCTAGAATGATTCAGGAGGAGTTTTATGCAGAAGACAAGCAAGAGTCCATACAGCTACGTAGACCCAAAGAAAAGGCACAAAGGGATCCAAGTCAACATCTTCCTCATATATGAGGCACAGGAGTCAGAGTGATGGCCAAGCACTCCAGAGGTGAAATACAAAAGTGAGTTAACTAACCTGTCTTGCACTAATATACTGAGAATGTGATCAAGGAATTTCATGGAAAGTAAACCACAGGATGATATAAAGATTCAGCACAGCCTTTGACATTTAGCAAGTGCTCATTAAACTAGTGACAGTAATGGTGACTGTTACCTGCCTACCATTTGCCCCGTGTGTGTTGGGCCTTTAAATTTGTTCCATTAAGCAAGATCAGTTAAAGATCTTAATATGGCATTAGAGTAAGGAAAGGAAATGCTTGTTGGTTTAAATATATATTGTATATAGCAGGCAAAAAACTAAATTAGAATATGAAAATTAAAAATTTTAATCATAGAGGCAAAGATTATGAGAATAACAATTTCATATCAAGACAGAGAATCTTTAACTAATTAAACAGTGACAAGAACCATCTGGAAAAAATGAACTTTTCTCTTGTAACTTCACCTGTAAAGCTTCGAAAAAGTATTTGGCAAATTTAGCATGAGTTAATCCTCCCCCAGTAATTATTAACATTTAAAAAAAAAGATAAAATGTAATTTTCTCTAGGAATGAGGAAGGAAGATGATACTTTTGGCAGTATTGGACATAATCAATTTGGTAAATGTACTTTCAGAAGAGAACCCGCATTGTGGATTGAAGTTGAAATAAAATAATTATCGTCAGCATTAAATACCCCTCAGCATATTTTGCAATATATTGGATGTGTGCCTTCCAGACAGGACAATGTGTAAGGGTACTTTAAAAGGATTCTAATATGACTAAAAATTAGAAACAAAATTGTTCAGAAAATGTCAAGTGTGATATTGAGAAGAGAATTTCTAACTACAAAATTATACAGTAGGGAGAGTGATGTTGAAGCTACTCCTCTCTTTTTCTCTTGGGTGGCAGAAGGCAAGTTCCAGCCTCCTGGGGAAGAGATGGGAAACAGCACAGTCAAGGCCAGTGGGAAAGTGGCAGCCAAGTCTTTGCTGGAATCAGGAAGCGGGGCAGAGGGGTTCACTGGATTTCTGTGGGGGCTTTTGGGGTGGGGTCAGTTACAGGCTCTGGGCCTGCGTGGATGGTCCTCCAGGGCTTGGGTCATGGAGATTTTCAGTACACCTTCCACGGACACTCCTCCGCCCGAGCAGACAGGCTAATACCCAAGTAGCTGATCACGACCAGGTGCCCCTGGCAGACACCCTGAGGCCTCAGGTCTGCTAGGCTGTGTCGAGTTTGCCTCTGAAGAGCCCTGGAAAGGGAAGTTAGGTTCAGGTGAGTCAGTCAGATGAGATTCAGAGGGAGCAACAGGAGAGCACAGGGGACAGCACAGCAGTGTGACTGCGCATGCTGAACAGAAGGGGGCACCATAAAGGGACATTGAGAGAGGGCGAGGGCACTGTGGGCTGCAGCCCATCTTGGGATCTGGGGAGTTTAGAGCAGTTCTCAGCATGTCCTCACGGGCCGCACTGAGCTGGAGAGGTGCTGATCCCCATCACGCAGGCGGGGTGTGGGAGCCTGTGGCGAGGCCAGGCAGGCTGCACAGAGCTGTCCCGCAGGAAGGTGGTCACCAGCAGGGCGAATGAGGCCCAGACCTGGATCCTCCACCCCGAGGAGATGGAAGGTGGGAGAACTGGAGACTGTGTCAAGCTTATGTTTAAAATGGATGCGGGCAACACAAGATCATGGCAGTGCACAACAGTGGGTCTCTGTGCATCTAATTCTCAAGACCAAACACCCCATATCCAGCTGATGACCAGATGGATGCCAAGTAGTCAGGACATTTCTGCTGCTGATCGTGTCAGCCTGTTCAACATACCCCATCTTTACCTGTGAATCTGACTCAGCCTCAGCATTTCACATCATGTAAGGGCTCTCTGGGAAGACACACGAACTCAATGGCTCCTTCAGGCTCAAGGAAAAAATGGACACAGAACATCCTGTCTCTGTGCTATAAATTCCAAGTAGGATCAGTCCAGATCCTGTTTGCTGTGGGGTTTGGATGGTCTTACTTCCCCGCCTCCCAAACTGTCATGGGCTGTCTTGTTGCCTAAAGCAGATTTGATATATTTAGCATGAATTAATGTGTGATTGGCTAACCAGAAGCAAACCCATGATTCGATGTAGCTACGAGCAGACATACACGCCCTGGTGGCCAGTGCTGAGCCAGGGAGACACACTGTACCGGAAGGTCTGAGGAGCCGGTGGGCGGGAACTCTTGGCCTTGGACATCGGGCAATTCAACTGGGATGGTGTAAGGCCACGCTGGGGCCGCACTTTAGAAAGAGCCTCTACGAGACAGCAGTACAGTCGGCAACCTTTCGGCCGTCATTCTCCTCTCTCACTGTGAGCTGTCTTTGGAGAAAGGGACTCACAAACCCGCCATGGAGAAACCCAGAACACAAGTAGATCCACGTTAGTCCAGGTCCCACATTATGAAGTCTTTTGTTGTTATAGAACATTCTCTGAGTACAGTTCACCCAAAGTAATAATCACCATTAGCAAAATGCTACAAACAGAATAAGATAGTGGCATAACACCAAATCAAAAATAACAAAACTGTGGCCCAGGGACTTTTCTCAGAGGTTCTGGTGTCTGCCTCGCAAGTGCAAGGTCCTGGGTTCGATCCCCGTTAACCACATAGCACAATGCCAGGCATGGTGGCTCATGCCTGTAATCCTGTCACTCAGGAAGCTGAGGCAGGAGGATTGCTGAGTTAGAGTCTTACCTGGCTACATGGTGAGTTTGGGTCTAGCCTGAACTACAAAGGGAGACCCTGCCTCCAAAACAACAACAACAACAACAAACACAAAAACCCAAAAAACAAAAAACAATAGCATTAAATGGGTGTATGGGCCAAATTACCTATTATATGTAGCAGAAATGTGCATATAAAAGGAGGAAAAGAAGTATATTAGAATTATATTAATGCCCGAAAGTGATAGATGATGGGAGTTTAATTTTTCACACACTCTGACATTTTTATTTAGTGTCATGCAGCGTGAATAACTTGCACCTTCACACTGTGACACAGGACTTGATCCCTGTTTAACACTGACCCTCAGGCTGCTCGGCCGCGGGGCAGCGCTCTGTACCGAGGTGAGAGCAGGAACCAGGGCCGCCCGCGCCGTGGAGGGCATGTCCCTGGAGAGCCAGTCCTCGAGGGCAGCAATGGGTTCAAAACAGCCCCAAAAGCATTTCCTGGTCTTTATCTGGTACTGTCTTGTCACATTGCATTGAAATCTGTCCTCCGAGTAGAATTATTCTATTAAAAAAACAAACACAATTTTGCTCAAGTTAAAACTTAACGGTTATCTTTTCTGATAGCTGTAACGTGGCGAACCACGGAAGGGTTCATTCACTGAATGTGGGACCTAATCACTAGTTTCTCTCCGGGTGGAAGACTTGTCTGCAGCCTTCATACTGCCGCTGTCGCCGAGCCATTTGGATCTGTGGCCACCAGAGGGCGCCTTGGTCCAGCGAGAGAGCGAGTCGGGCGCAGACACTAGGAATGCGACCACAAGGGCCCGCCCAGTTTGGGACAGGTGTTTCTCGCGCAGTATCCTCCAGAGGGACGTTCCGAGAAGGGGACAAACGCGATGTCCCCACGCAGCCCTGGCTGAACACCGACCTTCCAGTAAATTCTAGAGATCTTTCTGCTCTTTTCTATTTTAATTATTGTTTGCAATTTAATCTTTTTCCCCAAATCACTTTCCAAACACTAAATCTTTCTAACAAACCTTGTGAATCTTTCCATACTATCCTGGAGAAAATACATAAAATAGTTTTGTCCTTAACAAAGAACTGGCACACCTGTCTGGTATTAAGAAGGAAAAAATAAAATAAAAAGCAGGACACATTATAAAGAATAGATGGGGCAAAGGCGTTGTCCAGCATGTTTAAGGCCATGGGTTCAGTGCCCAGCACTGCATTGTGGGGATCACGGGGTGTTACTTCCGGCTCCGCCTGCAGACCTGTTTTTGTGAGGCTTTCCGTGTATTTCTGCTGCTGCACCTCCTGCACTGATCGGTGGAGGTTTCTGAAGGTCTCACAGAAGGACCTCACTCCGGACCAGCGGCTGCCCCTGTGCGCTGCTCCACAAGAGGTTCTGGCGGCTCCCCTGGCCCGGTGCCCCTGGTCTCAGAATCATCTCTGCCGATGCCTGCCTGCCACTGGATGGCATTCTGCTTCCTGGAAAGACTAAGTCCTATTACAAGGCATTGCCAGTTCTCCGAAGCCCTCAAGGCCAGTGTGAATCTGTTTTATCTGAACCAGTCACGTGGGATGCCTAGTAAGTCTCGCGTGCAGCTAGGTTGGAATACAGACTCTTGGCTGGTGAACCCTGTCCGTGCTCGTCAGCGTCCCAACCCCACGACGTGCACACGCTCTGCCGCTGCTCGGAGCTGGTTCTCTGGGGCTGCCCCCGGCCTTCAGCCAGCCCAAGCCCGCAAAGAGAGATTCTGAAGTCTCCCGAAGTTTAGGTCTGTCTTGCAGGAATCTTTTCACCCCAAGAAGGTGCAATTTTGACACAGTTTAAGGTCTAGAACACCTCAGACAATTTGGCTAAGAAAATTTGTCTGAAATTCTTCCCTTCTCTGTTCTTTTTACCCTTCTTTCTTACATGCTTTTCCTGGTCCTTAGTAAACCCCTTACTTACGAATTCATGCTCCCTGTTCTGAAAGGGGTGGTTAAGAGAGCTCTCACCAGGGGTCATTTTGGGAGCAGAGTCTCAGGACAGTGCTCTAGATTAGCTCACCAGTCAGATGACAATATAAATTCCACATGGGTGCAGAGCCACTGCCGCTATAAGTCATGACTGCTAAAACTTTCACCAGGGGTACAGTGGGATAAAGTACAGCGACATTGAGGTTGACTTCCTGAATTGGTGACAATGACCGCACTAGGGTCTCTGAAGATGATCCATCAAGTCTAGGGTCTTTGAAGATGAAGTTCTAGGATCCATTTCAATTGCCATCCACAGAGCACAGAAGGCTACCAGAAGCAACTGGGGACATGAAGCAGGTCGTTTTTCACAGCTCTCTGGACCAAACATCCCTACAGTGAGCTCTTTGACTTCCAGCCCTAGAACCATGAGAAAACACATTTCTGGTGTTCTCAGCAGCTAGTCAGTGGCACTGTTTTATGAAGCCTTAACAAAAGAAATTCTAGTGAAGTGTTGTGGACCACGCAATTTATTTGGCCTTTGAGAGCTACAAAATAAATGGTAATGACAAACACTGTGGTTTTGTTCATGGTGAAGTGAAGAGAGAAGATGACAGACACCAACCGGTCGATTTCAGATCTAATGACAAAGTCAGGAGACCCTTTGACAGGAGGCTTTTGGCCCAGGAGCAGCTCTAAGAGCATCAGACCCAGAGAGAAGCCGAAGTTATGCCCTCAGCATCTCTCCTCAGCAAGCCTGGTCCTTGTAAGGGAGGGATGGACCTGGAGACTCGGAATCTGACCACCTGAGCACATGCCCTAGAGAAACGGGCAGCTGGAAGTGCTGAGTCCTAGGGCTGCAGAGGGGCCCATACTCTGCTGCAGGGCAGAGGCCCTGTGCTTAAAGATTGCGGCCAAGCCAACAAATGCAAGCACAGAAGTCAAACAGCATTGTAGTTTGTTTCTTTTTCTGGACCTTAACTCCAGCATTTAGAAGCCCTGATAGTTCCTTCTCCAACTCTCATTCCACACGATTTGTGAACCCAGGAAAGCTCCTTAATGAATTTGAGCCTCTGTCTTGTCTGACGAAAGGCAGTTAAGAGTACTGACCCTCATGTACGTGGTGGAAACGCTCTTCACAGAGAGGGCGCTTGGCTGTTACAATCTACCTCACAAAGGTCCCAACTCCAATAACATCTAACGAAGACTTTACCAACTAGTAAAGGGCCCTGCTGAAAGGTAGCCAGGCATGGGATGCGAAGGAGAGCTTTCCTTTCATCTTTTTATCCAGTAAGAGAGAGATGAAGTCAACAGCTGTTGAAACAAACAAGCTCACTTAGTGAGCTGAATAATATCAAACTATTGCGGAAATGAAAAGAGCAGCTGGCTTTCTACCAAGGCGCATTGTCACACACACCCTCCCACTTGGGATCAGTAGAAATTTCCATGGGGTGAATAGCCTTGGAAACTATATTTACTTTTCCACAAATCATCAGAAAAATGCTAACATATTCTCAGTGAGCTGCAAGAAAAAAGCATACACACAGCAGCAGCAGATGTGGATTTTTCATGTGAATGCGAGGGAAACTGCTGGAAATAAATTTAAGCTTCCCCGAGACAAAGAAGTGGCAGGCACTCAAAGGAAGATAGATGCCTAAAGGAAAATGGGGAAGTGGAGCAGAAAAAAATATGATCTATCTAAAAGCATCAATTAGCACGAGTGTTTCAGACAGATCTAATTACTTCTAGGCCTGCTAAGAGCACCACCTCAGGGCATGAGCATTTGAAACCCAGGACTCTCTGAGCCAACACCTAGAAATGTTATTAAATCTGTGTCTGATTGCAAAAATATAGTACAGAATAATGATAAGATAGAAATATGGACAATAATCTATAACCTCGCCATTCAATAAAAATTAACTCAAATGATAGTTATAATAGGGTGAGTCCCTTTTAATGTATTTCTTGTTATTTTAGTAGAATATTCAGTAGTACTCACAGTTATAAATCCTGCCTTTGTCACCCCATGATACCTCAGTTTTGTTATTAGTTTGGTTTGCACTATGACGGTTGAACTCGGAGCCTTTGAACTGAGCTATATCCCTGGCCATCTGTCTGTCTTTCTACCTAAGACATAAGGTCTTCTGAGACAGGGTCTACTAAGTTGCCCCAGCTAGGCTTGAACTTGCAATCCCCCTGCCTGGGACTTCCTTAGTGCTGTGATTACAGGCATGGCCACCACATGTGACTGCTGTATTGTTTTTAATAACTATGTGATACGCTCTGGCCTAAATGTTGATAGCAAATAATAATTTCCTAAAAATTGAAATTTAGTTTTATTTTTAACTGTATCACAAGTATCAAGTAGTGGCTTCTAATGCAGGGTCAGAAGTGAAACTGTATCTAGTCAGAGCAAAGGGAAAAAAGGTATATCTAAAACTGAAAGGAGACCCATTTGTTTTTCTTGAGCCCTAGTTACCTTCTCCCCTAACAATGCAACCCAAACTGTTGCAGTGCATGAACAAGCCTCACAAAATAAGTGGCTGTTTATATTGTTTATGGCAATATAGTCAGAGTAGAATAGTTCTGTTTATACTCCAACCTGGGAGAGAAGCAAGAAATCTACTTTCTCTAAGCTAAAGCAGAAATATTAAGAGTAGCGCTTTGCATCTAGTCGACATCCTATTGTGTATCCCGGTGTTTGTACTGACCTGGGCAGTGCAGGTCCCACAAAGAGGTGTAACGCAGGAGAAGAAATTCTCTCATCACAGAGAACAGTTTTCATATGGCTGTCTCTTATGTTTTCTCTCTAGATGTTCCCGCTAAAGATTCCTGTAGTCAAAAATGGAGCTTTGGGGAGGTGCTTGGATCATGGGAGTGTGATACTCATCCATGGGTTAGTAGCTTACGGGTAAAAGTAATTTGGAAAGTAAAGCTTGGGTGGAGAACATGGGTCACTGGGGTGCTCATGGGAGGGTCTCCCTTGTCAGGAACTGCAGATGGAGACTTGGATTTAAAGATGTCTGCACTGCCCTGTGGAATCAACTACTGGGATTATTGCTGACATCTACCCCACCCTGCAGGATTTTTAAACTACAAGGATTACTGCAATATTAGTTTTAAAATTTTTAAAACTATTGGTTTTGAAATTTACTTGGACTTAAGGAAGTCTGCCCTGTCCTATGGGATCTTGAACTACAGGGATTTTATGGATAACAGCCCTGTTTTATGCATGCTAGGATTATGGGTGTGAAGGTGTTGTACCAAATAAGGGTGTAGTGAGCTCAGGGCATTGGCCCTTTCTGCTTGTGTGGTATTTGGCCTTTTTCTGCCACTGTTCAGAGTAGCAAGAGTTGAGTCAGACTTGCCCTTTTCCTCAAGGTTCTAATTTTGTTGGTTTTTAATCCTTTTGTAGTGAGACTCACAGGGAACTTGATCTTGCCACAAGGGTTCTGGCTGGGTCCTCTTACCCTATCTCCTACATTCCTTTCCCTCTTCCCCTGACTCCTTGCTGCTCCCCACTGCCCAGCCATGAACTGTTTCTCTCCTGTCATGCTGCCCGACCTTGGAGCCAGCTGACCGTGGAACTGCTATGAACTGTGAGCTACACAAAACTCTCCTCCAGGTCGAGGGTGTCAGTACTGTGTCTCAGCCATGAAAGAATAACTAAGACACTATCTTATTACCTATTACAGGTCGCACATTAGCAAAATAAGTATACCACGATCACTGTTTATATGAGGTTCTTCCATGGACCTCATGGTTCCACCTTGATATTTAGAAGACACACATAACTTTCCCCCAACATGATACTCTGATTTATCATCAACACTGAAAGAAAGTTTAAAAGTATTAAGTTCTATGCAGGGAGGTAGAGTTAGTATATGAGAAAATACTGAAATATACCTATGCCCCTGCCTGTTAAGCATAGCTTTTCATAATATATACTTTGGCACACCTGCATGCTGTTTTCTTATTTCTTTTCTTATATAATAATAGACTTAGGCGAAGACCAAAATAGCATGTGCAACCTTCTACACATCTATACTTTTGGAAGGAACACCACTGTGATGTAAACTGGACAAGGCAGATCAGGGAGGGTGAGTTGAATGTACACCCGTGTATGCAAGCTGCGACCCTTGGTGAGGGCCTCGGCAGTGCGACCTGAGAGACGGCTCCTCCTGCCACTGCAGCGGTGCGGCATCCTGAACGCCTCTTGCGGTGACAGGGATGACCTGAGCCCAGGCACGGCTGGAAATGAGGCGAAATAGGAAGAAAGTGACCCTTACGTTTAGTCCAGGCTTAAGCAGAGAGCACAGATGCAGGGATTGGTCTGCTGCTGTCGATGGGCGGGGCATGGAGGGACCAGGGACCACAGCAGAACCTAGAGAGGAGTACAAGAGAAAACCCTCTCCAGACCAGAGATTGCCTTTCCAAGACGAGGGCGCTGGGAGAATGGCAACGTGGGTCTCCTCGAGGTGCTGGATTTCCTAATCCCTAAAAAATGAAAATTGTGAATGGGTTAGTGAAGCTTTTATATATTTGCAGCCAATAGGATAGTTAGAATCCAAGGAGCCGAAAAGCTTTCCCTGGTTCTATGGCAGAGGCCAAGAGAACTGACCCACACGGACTCTCTGCACCGTCCTCTGTTACTCCTGCCAACCACAGTGAGTCTCAGTGAAGTGACAAAAACTGGACTAGCCGTGGAAGAATATCAGGCAGAAGGATCAGAACACATACCCAGGGACATAAAATTGCTGAGGCTGGGGATTTAGCCCAAGTGGTACTGTGCCAGCCTTGGATGCATGAGGGCCCAAGTTTGATCCCTGGTACCACAAAAATAAATAAATAAATGATAGATAGGTGGATAGATAGATAGATAGATGATAGATAGATAGATAGATAGATAGATAGATAGATAGATAGATAGATAAAAAAATTCTGGAGAAAATGCAGAAAGCCTGAAAAAAAAGAAATAGCGTGAAGATATCCAGCCCTAACACACACACACACACACACACACACACACACACACACACAGAGAGAGAGAGAGAGAGAGAGAGGGAGAGAGAGAGAGAGAGTGACACAGAGACAGACAACAGAAAATACGGAACTCTATGGAAACACATTTGAAAACCGAAAGTAAATGAGTAAATTACCAGTAAAGTGCTCATTTTTAATTATGAAATGGGGAATTTATATAGATCAAAGGCAATAGAAAAGACATGAACAGTGATCAGGGTATATTACTGGCAAAGGATTCATAAAATGATAAAATACTTAGGGGTAGTCAACATGAATGGCACAGGATCTATATGACTTTCAATACTGGATGTACATTAAAATTATAACTTGGGGAGCTTGAAAAATCTCAATGTGTTGGCTGCACCTGACACAAAACAAATCAAAATGACTGGTTTGAACACAGTGTCAACAAATTTTAAAGTTTGTAAATAATTCCAGTGTGTTACTGAGCTCAGACGCTGCTGGTCTTTAAGAAAAAAACCCATAAAATTGTGTTGAAGGATGTAATAAAAAAATCTGAACAAAAATGTGAAAGGAACACATAATCTTTGATGTGAAAGCTTAATTTCATGTGGCCATTCATTCTCCTGAATTAATGTATAAATTTAACATAATTCCAAGAAGAAACTCAGCAACTTTTTTTAAACGGAAAAGATAACCTTTTTTTTTTTGAGACAGGGTCTTGCTTTGTAGTTCAGGCTGGCTCTGAGCTCACTATGTAGCCCAGGCAAGCCTTGAACTCAGCAATCATCCTGCCTCTGCCTCCCGAGTGTGGGGATTACAGGTGTGAGCCACCAAGCCTGGCATTTGTGGTATGTGGTACTGATTGCCAGTGGGCGTGAGTCACCACACCCAGCATTGTTGTATGTGGTTACCAGGGATGGAAGCAGGGACCTTGCACTTGCTAGGCAGGCACTGGAACCACTGAGCTAAATCTCCACCTTGGAGAAGATAATCTTAATGCTACTAATAAAATAATTACAATACAAAAATATACCTAAGGAAAAGACCAAGATAACTTCTGGATATTACCAAAAATGAATGATTCGATATTCTGTAAGATGGGACAAATAGACCAGTGGAGCAAAGTAACTGTTCTATCTATATGGGAAGGAATAGTTGATTGAATTGCTTCTTGTCCACTGGCGGTTTTGGGTGCACAAAGAAGCTCAGTTGGAACAGTCCTTCACACCTTCATGCGGCATCTGGGACAGCCCCCTGCACCATGACCTGTGGCACCAGGGCATGCAAACCAGACTCAGGGCAACTCTTTCTCACGGTTCTGGTTTCAGGATGTCTAGAACAAGAAA
>PVIC010018435.1:0-31599 GCA_004025085.1 Thryonomys swinderianus
ACTCATTAGCCTGGCCCTTTACAGTGTCAGGGGTTTGAGGCTTCTCTGAAAGCCCTATTTGTTCCACATCTGTCCGGAAGTAACTGTGGCTAACGGAGGGCAGCATCTGGGCTGGAGGTGAGAGGCGGGGCAGTCTCCTGCTTCACTGGGAAGCGCTGGGATTTTGGAGGCCTGACACCGACCTGATAGTCGCTGCTCTCCCCAGGCGGGGGGCGCGGGTCTGACTTCCTACCTCGGGCTTGCTGTTTCCGACAGTAAGCCCGTGGACGTACGCCCCGGAGGGGAACAGTCAGGAGAAGCAACACACCGAGCGTTTTCCACCTGCAGGCTCAGTCCAGGCCACGGAAGTGCCACCACACCGGCCAGAAGCTGGCGTGGAGACAGGCTGAGAGGCAGGTGTCACCTGCCCGCCGACCAGCGTCACCGCCTGGCTCTCCTCACAGGACCAGCAGGTCTGCGGGTCTCCGCGTCGGGGCGGAGCTCACAGCTCATGTCAAAACACGCGGCAGCACCAGCCGGTCGGGTCTGGGTGGCACCCGCGGCACAGGCTCGGCCCGCACGTCCCTCCTACTGCCCCACGGCTGCATGCTGGGAGGTGGCTAGAGGAATGGCCTCCGCACAGGTGCCCGAGGTGTTGCCCTAGGGGCCTGGGTGTGGCACAGCTGCCACCATCAACTCCAGGAGGGAGACGATGTGACTTATTCTCTCCTGAATTTCCAGGGCCTGATGCAGGGAAGGAGCCTGGTACAGACCTCATACAACGGTTGAATGAGGCTGCCTTGTAATGACTTCTACTTATTTCCTATCTTTTCCTTTGATATTTTCATTTTAAAGTGGCAGATGGATGGGAAAACGGTAATTTTCTGGATCATGGCCAACAGGTCCCTTTGATTGTCGTGTGGTCCTCATCCTAGTTTACAGAATTGCTGGGCACACAACTTGGGCTGCACAGCTTGGCATAACAAAGAATCAAAATCAACTCTCCTAGGGCCACAGATTTAGCTCAAGTGGCACTGAGCCTACCTTGGAAGCTGGAGGGCCAGAGTTCGATCCCCTGTACCGCCAAAAAAAAAAAAAAAAAGTGGCCAAACCAACTCTCCTGTCTTCTTGGACAAGTAACTTCCTTGCTTCCTAGGCAGGGCAGAAGCCTGCGTGTCCTGCACTTCATTTCAGGTGGTCTTTGTTTCTAAAGAATGCTGTGTGAAGGGCTGGGGATTTCGCTCAAGTGGTACCGTACCTACTTTGGAAGCACAAGGGACAGAGTTCGAATCCCGGTACCACAAAGAAAAAAAAAAAGAATGCTGTGTGAAGACCAACCAGAAGCAGAAGACAAGATGATCTGTGAGTGACTGAAAGATGGTAATCCTCGCTGGGCGTGGTGGTACAGGCCTGTCATCCTAGCACTCGGGAGGCTGAGGCAGGAGGAGCACCAAAATTTGAGACCACCCTGGGCTACCTAGTGAGTTTCTGGCCATTTTACACTACATAGCAAGATCTTGTCTCAAAAAAGCAAGACTAAAAAGGAGTTGTTACAGTGAGACACATCTGCACCAGTCCTCCTTGGAAGCTTCCCCCGCTTCCCACACACTGGTCCGTCCCTCCGCTCCTGCCGCTTTCTGAGGCAGCTCTGGAAGGGCTCACTCCCCTGCGCTGTGATCAGACGCACGCACGGCGAAGGCTGCCGCCAAGTGCCGCCCAGCAGAAGGGCAGCTCGTCAAACCGCCAGTGTGTCCTCGGCCACCTCCGTCAGCAGCGCGGGCAGAACTGACGGCCCTCAGGAAAGGACGTCCAGACCTGCTTCAGAAAGCGGCAGGAACACTGGGGTACCTGTGCTGGAAGTGGGAGGAAGGTGTAGAGGGGAACTCATGGCAGTATCTCTCTCACTGTGATAAAAGTTTTTTTTAATTGAAAAACTGGGCCAGAGATTTAGCTCAGTGGTTCTGGCTCCTGCCTAGCAAGCGGACCCTGGTTCGATCCCCGTAACCACATACAATACTGGGCGTGGTGACTCGCCCACCGGCAGCCAGTACCACATACCACAAATGCTGCGCTTAGTGGCTCACGCCTGTCATCCCAGCACTCGGGAGGCAGAGACAGGAGGATTGCTGAGTTCGAGGCTTGCCTGGGTTACATAGTGAGCTCAGAGGCAGCCTGAACCATAAAGCGAGACCCTGTCTCAAAAAAAAAAAACCAAAAAAACTTGTAAAATAACCATGTTTTGATCTTCCTCTTTCTCTCAGGTTAGGAAAAGGTTTTCTGATGATAACAAAATTACAGAGACATTACAAAATAAACACAGAAATGGCCTCAAATGTTGTATCCCACAACCCTCCTTCCTGGAGATGGTTCTCAGGATTTTCGTGTTTCTCCTCCTATGCACATGTTGGACATTCCTGATCTGAAAATCCACACTCATACCTGCCTGACACACGGCAGCACTCAAAAAGACCTGAGGCCTTTTCAGTGTTGAGTTGTCAGCACTCAAAAAGCCTCAGGTCTCCGGTGTGCGGAGGTCAGAATTGTCAACCAATGAAGTCAATGTGAATACTGCTGAAGCCCGAACACTTTTAATCCCAAGCGCTTCACGTGCAGGGGGCGTGGGGTGGCACGGCCACGCTCCGTCCGCTGCAGTCTCTGCCACACTGCCGGGCTGGGCGCACCGCGCGGAGCGGACAGGGCAGCCCGCTCGGGCAGATCCCGACCGACGGACGCGCGGTGACCGAGTCTCCCAGCAGAGCGTGGGGCTCCAAATCACCTTCACAGCCCCCTCTGCCTCGCTGTGGAGCTCTCCAGGGGTAGGTGCTGGGTCTAAAGGACGTGCGTGTTATTAAAACCTCTGAATTACAAATGAGTCTTCATTGTTTGCAACTTCGTTAACCCAGTTCTTCAGCTATCAGGCTGCAGAGCAGTGAACCCAGGATCTTTCGCATACTTTCTTTTCCCTGGTCCTGGGAACTGAACTGAAGACCTTGCTTTGCAGACAGGTACAGGGGCTGCTGAGCTACATCTCTGGCACTGATTTTTATTTTTTTTTTAGACAGGGCTTGCTTGTGTAGTTCAGGCTGGGCTTGAATTGGTAGCAGTCTTCCTGCCTCAGCCTCCCAGAGAGCGAGGACCACAGTATGTGCCCACACTTGGCTGTGGAGTGGCACTCGCATAAAGGACAGTATGAACATCAAGGGATTGGGAGGCCCTAGAGGAAACAGATCAAGACTTCACATGTCTTGCTGAAGCTTCCCCTGTAGTTATTTTGCAAAAATGAAATGAGAAGAATGGTTAGGATACTCGTTTCACTCGAAAAAAACACTCGAATCATTCTTTGCTCCTAAAAATACATATTTGAAATTATGAACATTCAAATAATTTTGTTGTTTTCATGATAAAACTCACTATTAGCGGGGCACAACCCTGGGACTCTGGGAGGCCGAGGCAGGAGGATTACAAATTTGAGCCATGCTCACACAACTTGGCCACTTAAAGACCCTGTCTCAAAAACCAGAAAGTTCCAGTCTGACTTCCTTAACTCCACTGTATAGAATGAAATTTGAGCCCTATCTGAAGTGGGTTCACTTTAGGTGAAGGTTTGCCGGTATCCCGCTCTTCTTGGGTTGCGTTTCAAAAGCCTGGAAAGTCAGCCACACCCACATATCCTACGTGACAGCAAAAAACTCCCCCAACAGGGCCGGGATATAATAGCTCAGTGGTTCTGGTGCCTGCCTTGCAACTGCAGGTCCCAAGTTTGATCCCCGGTAACCATATACCATATTGCAAGGTTATCGTGACCTGGCAGGCAGAGGCGGGAGGACTGCTGAGTTCAAGGTTTGCCTGGGCTCCATAGTGAGCTCAGGGCCAGCCTGAACTACAAAGTGAGACCCTGTCTCAAAAACAAAACAAAACAAACCAAACCAAACCAAACCAAACACACAGCTTACAGGCCCAGACGTCCAAGCTGAAGGGACTTAGACGTCACTGTGCAGAGACAAGGTGGCCGAGTCTGTCACGGCATGAAAACAGCCACAGACACTATGCAAACAACGAGCGTGGTTCAATTCTGATAAAACTTTATTTATGGACACTGAGATTTGAATTTTACATTATTTTTCACATGCTACAAAAAATATTCTTCTTTGATCTTTTTCAACCATTTAAAAACGTAAAAGCCATTTATCAGCAGGCTACACAGAAACAGGTGGTGGGTGGGCTCTGAGCCTGGCCTGGGCCCGCTGATGCCCGCGCCGAGACCCTGCCACTCGACACCTGGCTATTCCACTCCTCACCATCCCCACATCAAAGGCCCAGATTCTACTCGCCAGAAATACACAACTAAGGAGCTCTATACATGTTTTCTAAGTTTTAGGAAGAGTAAGATCTGTCAGAAATATAAGGCAGGCCACAGCTGAGAAACACGGATATAATACCATATTGTATATTAAATTAACAATCAAGAGAAAAACATAATACATTTGAGGAACTCACTGAATTTGAAAAATAGGCTTTATTTTAACCAGTGGTATTGTCTGACATCCTAGATGGCGTAACTGATCACAGCCGGTTCAGGAATACACATCGAACAGCAACTTCCCGCCGTCCCTCTGTGGTTTCCTGCCGGCTCAGAGTCGAGGCTCCCGGGGGGCGCGGCCCCCTCACAAGTCCGCGGCCCCGCGCACAGACCTTCTGGAAGGATCCTCCGCGCAGCGTCTCGACAGGCGATCGCACTCACATTCACCCCGGAGCGGCCGACAAAGCCCACGCTGCGGCCGGCGAGGGTCCTGGCTGCGGAGGGGCCGGGCGGCCTGTGTGCCGTTCCCGGAGGGCAGCGCGCCCAGGCGAGGGTCCCCTGGGCCCCCGGAGCCTCCTTCCCTCCTCGGGACTCAGGCTGCCCCCCCCCCCCGTCTTTGCACTTTCTCAGTACACAAAAGGCTTAGATCCGTGGGCCTTCGCGTAGCGCGAAATGCCTGAAATTCAGAAAGTTACAAAAGCAACTCTTCTCCGCCCCTGAGCACGACATCCTTACAAAGGTGAACATACAAAATATTAAAATAATTTGGCCTTTCTTCCCACCAAAAGGAATCCCACTCTTGAAGGATTCCTGCACTGTACAAAATTCTGAGGAAATGCATTTCTCCCCAATCCAAGATCAAAAAATCAGTGTTAAGCTGCCAAGAAGACCCTTTCCATGGAGGGGTGGAAAAGACGCCTTGTGATTTTCTTTTTTAAACCATATTTAGAGAAAGATAGTATAGAAGTTTCTGAAACTCACGAGCCTTTATTCTTTTGCACTTTAGTCTTCAGCACTTAGCACTGGGCGTGGAGGGAACAGCTTTTCCCGAGTCTCCACGGCAGCTCCCCAAAACTACCCCACTGAGGATCAGATGATGAAAATGAAAATGCCACCTCCACCCTCTCCCTCCCGACAGCACCGAGGCAGCAGGTGTGCTCAGCACAACGCCACCCTCGGGCTGGAGAGGAGGTGGCCCGGGCCGGGCGCACCCTAGGGGTCCAAGGCCCCCTGCGCGCCGAGGAGCGGGGTCAGCAGACCCCCCCTCCAGGTGCTCATCTGCGCATGCGCAGGCACCGCTGACCCTTCCCCCACTTCCGGCTCACAGGGGCGGTTGCAGCCCGGCTACTCTCCTGGCTCAGAACTCAGCAGCTGCAGTCTGTGAACTATACACGGACTTCTTTCCTTTTAAGGCACGGACATATTTACAGTTTCGAACATCATCTGTCACGTTCTGAGAGCCGTGCCGAGCAAGGTCGCTGTCGGCCCGTGTGCAGAGGGCGGTTGGTCCTTCCGGGCTGAACGCGGGCACCGGGACCTCCGCAGACCTGAGGCAGCAAGGACGGGGCGCCTCTCGGTGCCCTGCGCGTGTGGCCGCGACCGGGGTGGGGGGCTTTCCTTCAGGGGGACGGCGCCCCAGGTGCAGGCCCAGGAGGAGCCGAGTGCCAAAGCAGAACAGGGTTTGGGCGCTTTTAGTTATTTTTGACTTTGCACTTAACACATCGGTAACAAGATGGCAGCCCTTATCTGCCTGAGTCAGGAGAGGCTGCTGGGAGCATCTGCAGCTCCACGTGTCACTGTAATAACTGCTCTGAGTCTGCTATCCTTCCACAAAGACAGACATGCACACACACACACACATACACACACACATGCTACGCGTGCACACACGCACCCCTTCCACCATGGAGGAAATCTTGGCAACAAGAGGCACTTGAATGAGATTTGGAGAGTTCCCACGGAAAGGCCTTCCCCTCACAGTGAAGCGGGATCAGCAGGACAGGAGCCCGGCGCTCAGGACTCCATCTCTTCTTGGTCAAGGGGAGGTGGCACAAAGCTGATGACTTCTTCGTAGGTCAGGCCTGGAAGTCAGGAAGGAGAAGCCAGATGTCAGGCTCGACACCCTCTCTAACCTCCAGCTCCTCCAGCCCAGCCCTGCGCCGGGAGGGGCTGCTCGAGCCGCCGTTCGCTTGCGCGTGACATCCACGCAGGACACAGGCCTACACAGAGGTCTGAGGTTCCTCGTAAGGTTTCCCCGTCACCCAACTCCTTACGGCTCTGGAGAAAGTACTTGAGGATGGCAGCGGGCAGCGGTGGCCACAGGAGCCCCGGCTCTGCGAATTTAACTGGAGGTCTGAGCTCTGAGGAGAACATGAATTGGACAGGGGGACAGGGGTTCTGTTCCTGGCCGAGTCCCTGACCAGCTGCAAGGTAACAGGCACAAACTCTCCCTGCCTCGGTTTTATCAACTGTAAACTGCTCTGTTTGTTACTTACCTCGGCCAAATGTTGCCACTGCAGAAACTCTAGAGAGAGGTGAAGGTCATCAGCCTCTCGCGGTGACAGGCCCCCCGAGAGGGGCACACCCCTGCTGCAGGACTCCCACTGCCAGTGTCTGAGCCAGCTGGACCCACTTCATTTTTATTTTTCTGATGGGTTTGGTTAATGGTTTGTGCAGAAATGATTTTCTTTTTCTTTTGGGTTGGGTTTTTGAGACAAGTTCTTGCTGTGTACTTCAAGCTGGCCTTGAACTTACTGTGTAGTCCAGGCTGGCCCCGAACTTGCAGCGACCCCTCCCGAGTGCTAGGATTATGGGCATGTGTTAAAATCCCTGCCAGAAAAGGTGTTTTGGTTTTTTTTTCCTTTTTTTCGAGACAGGGTCTCACTTTGTAGTTCAGGCTGGCCCTGAACTCACTATGTAGCTCAGGTAAGCCTTGAACTCAGCAATCCTCCTGCCTCTGCCTCCCGAATGGTGGGATTACAGGCATAAGCCACCACACCCAGACCCAGCACTGTGGTATATGGTACCGGGGATCAAACTGGAGGCCTTGCGCTTGTGAGGCAGATGCGGAACCACTGCACTAAATCCCCGGCCCTAGAAAAGATTTTTAAAGAACAGGTCTCAAGATGCATGTTAACACTGCCCTTAGGACTTACTTTTCCATTCATCTATGAGCAGGTCCCTGCTTTCAAAGGACTGATCGTAAGGATCGGCCACTGGTTCATCATCAGGATCATGATACTGAGCAAAGTAGGCGTGTGCAAGGGCTTGGGCTGCTGTGATTCTCTTATCCGAGTCCAACACAAGCATCTTTTCCAGCAGGTCAACAGCTATTAGTACCACAGGTTGGAAGGGAAAATTGAAAGGTTTTAACATGTTATAAAAAGTTATAGTGTATTAGCATGCAGGTATAATTTTGACCTTTCATGTCCAAGTAAAGAATTCTCCAAAGTATCTAGGATAGTTCTAGGATAGAAAAATAAAAATGACAGTACAATGAACATCATATATGCCTACCATGTAGACAACAATTAACACATTTTTATATGTACTTTTCTGAACTGTTTTAAAATACATTATAAAATATTACCTTACACCCTAAACATTTTAGCATTTAGACTTATTTAATCACAGCATTTTTATTATACCTGACAAATAACTGTCAAATGCTATTTAAAATTCTATTCAGTGAAAATTTCTCTAATTATGTCAAACATGTCACATCTCACATGTTCAAATGCCAAGCATGTTTCTTTAATCTCAATCTAGAATAATCTCTGATCTGCTTTTGCCTTTTTTTTTTTGTTTGCTTTTTGGACAGAGTCTCACTTTGTAGTTCAGGCTGGCCCTGAGCTCACTATGGTGCCCAGGCAAGCTGCCACGAACTCAGCAATCCTCCTGCCTCTGCCTCCTGAGTGCTGGGATTACAGGCGTGAGCCACCATGCCCGGCACTGTGGTATGTGGTTACTGGGATCAAACTCAGGACCTTGCGCTTGCGAGGCAGGTGCCGGAACCACTGAGCTAAATCTCCGGCCCGTTTTTGATTTGAAAAGATACTCTAGCTTGAGAATATCTTGAGAATATTCGTTAGGAATTGTCTGGTTGTTTTGAATCCAGAGCTTTTTCACTGAGTAACACTTCCACCCCTTTCTTTTTTCTTTCCATTTATTTCTTATTTAGAGACAAGGTTTCAGTTAATTGCTAGATTGTTCAATCTGTGCTGAAATTAGCAACCCTCCTGCCTCAGCCTCTCAGAGTACTGGGATTATGGGGATACACCACCAAGCTTGGTGACATTTCCCCCTGGTCCTTGAGACTGATCTCAGGGTCTTTGCATTACACCATAATCCCAGCCCTTTTTAAATTTTATTTTGAGACGAGGGCTCACCAAGTCTCCCAGGCTGGGCATGAGACTACGATTCTCCTGCCTCTGTCTCCCGCAGTCCCGGCATTACAGGTGTGTACCACCATGAGTGGCTCGTCAGTTGCTTCTCTGGGCATCGCATATCTGCACCCTTGCTTTCCTCTATCCCCAGATTTCCTGAATCTGCTTAGAATTGGCTTGCCAAATTTTGGCAAGAGCGTGTCATGATGATGCTGTGTCCTCCACAGTGCATTAAAGCCTCTTTCTGTCTTCCTGCTAATGGTGTGAAATCTGATCATCACCTAAGGCGTTTTCTCCTTTTGTCCGAAGCAAGTACTCTGTGGGATATTCTGGAAGCAGAGTTACGTCAGCTCTTTTCAATTCAGGTTTCTAACACCCACTGTTTCCTTCAACGGGAGTGACAAAGTGGTGGTTTCCTAGGCCCGTCTTCCCGATGGGGATGTCCCGAGTGCAGGTGTGGCGCGCTCGGGAGGATCAGTACTGCACACAGAAACACTCTGGAGGCCTAATGATCCTTCCTTGAATGTGAGAGGTTGGGGTGAGGAAGAGGAAGCTTGCAGAAGAGGAAATCTGAATCCAGAGTAACCATGGGAGAAGCAGGACTCCGGGGACGTGGAAATAAAGGACTGACACCTTCTGACTGAGGTGCCTAGGTTTAACCTACAGCACCCTGGAGAACTGAGGCATAGTCTTTTCCTCTACGAAAAACCCTTTCCATGGTTGTCTCATGATCCACATTCATTACACGACGGGCCTTGAGGCTGGAGCTGAGAAAGGGATTTCTCAAAGACCTTGACACAGCAATGTCAAAGCACCACTGTGTTTTGGTTCAGGTTTTGAGAGCTACAATGAAAAAAAGTGGCAACTGACAGGCAGAACTTGGTGTTTCTGTTGCTGGAGGGCTGCTGCTGGATCGCCATGTGGCATGAGCTCACGACGTGACCTGGGCGTGGTGCTCTGGCTGTCTGCCGGGGACCCGAGCGCCAGGTGCTCTGAGCATGCAGTTGGAATGTGAGGTCCCGGAGCCTGGGGGTGCGCACCCTCAGTGGGCCGCAGGGACACACACTTCTCCCACCCAAGACAGCAGCCACAAGTGTCCTACGTGGTAACAGGAAGCTCTTGAAAAGGTCAAGCCACTATCCCTTTCCCCAGCTTCGGAAGAGGTCGCCGTGGCTGCTGTCCTGGGTGGGAGACACTGAACCTGGAGCGCAGCCCTGGCCCAGGCCTTCCAGCTCTGCCCCAGGCACACTGCCCAGCGCCCTCCGGGTCAGGGACCCTGAATCAGAAGCGCTTTCCAGGTCGCGTGGGGCACCACGGTCCTGCCTGAGCGAGCAGAGCCACCAGTGGGCCGGGGCAGTGCGCGTTCCCGGGGTCACCCGGCGCGCCCTCGGCCGAGGGTCCTGGAGGGAAGGGGCCAGCGGGAGCGCAGAGCATCCTGGGAAGCAGGCGGCGGGAGCCGTTCTGTGGCGAGAAACTGGCTTGTCCTCCGCGGGCAGTGGCAAGTGTCACGTGGGGCGAGGACTGCGGGCACCCTGGGAGTCCGCGGGAGCCCTCGGCGCCGCCTGCTCGGGCTGGTTCTGCCCTCTGCACCTCTTTCTTCTCGCCTCCCTCCTCTCTTCTCGCGATTTCCTGGTTTCTCTTCTTCTTCTCTTCACTCTAACGGCTATTTCCCCTACCAAACTGTAAGATCAGGTAATACACTTGTCACGTGTTTCTAAAAAAGCAAAATCCAACAATGCAAACACAGATAGCAAAAGCCATTCACATTCCAAGATATAATTAACGGTGCCTTGTTTGGTGAAAAGGAAAAACTTGTTCAGATGCCTCTTAGAGTCATAGCCAATTTAATACCACAAAGTGAGGATATTCGGTCAACTTACCCAGAGGATTGGCACCAATAAATACATTTGCAAAGTTCATTTTCGGCATCTGGGTCAACGACTGGATATAGTTTCTCGCCTATAAAAACAAGTTTTGAGAATGATGTTTAACAGTGTCCCTGTCTTCAGTCTCGACTGGAGAACGAGCCCCCCCCGCCGCGAGCGCCCCGCACCCTCGAAGACGTCTTACTGCCCCTGACCGCTGTATTCACGACCGCCACCTTCCCTCCTGCCGCCTCTCGCAGTGGTGTTTTATATACCCGAGACTGCTACCCAGTAAGGTTCACCAGCTTTCTGATCCCAGAATCAGAAGTTTGAAAGCATCCAGTTGGTCAAGATATGTAAGAAGTAGCCCTTTATGAGAAATCCTCAGCTGCCATTTTTTAAAGAGCTAGAAACTGGCAGAGAAGCTGTACTGAATAGCAGCTGAGAACGGACCAGGGCAGACACACGGCTGTATCCGTTTCTACCTGAGCAGGTAGAGAGGGGAAGGGAACGCAGAGGTAAGGAGACTCATCAGATCCAGAGAACACAATCCCTAAAGTGAAGTTAAATACAAAGACGGCTGAAATACTGTCGAGACAATTGCTGGGAAGGGCCTCTGCGATACTAGCCTGGTTTCTTGAAATATTAAGTGTACCTTAAAAAGAAGTGTCCCAATCACCCCTGATCCTGAAAGCAGAATTAACTGGTAAAGGATTGGGAAAGAAAGCACTCAGCCCTACCTAAGTGTTCATATTTACTCTACATTATTTGTCTTTGTTTTTAAATATACTATACCCATTAGAACTGGGTGTTTTATGTTGGTTTTTGTTTTTTGAGACAAGGTCTCACTTGATAGTTCAGGCTGGCCCCGAGCTCACTATACAGCCCAGGCTAGCCTCGGACTCAGTAATCCTCCTGCCTCTGCCTTCCGAGTGCTGGGATCAGGCGTGAGGTACCACGCCTGGCAAGAGTTGGGTGTTTTATAATGTTTTTCTTTTAATGAAAAAGCCTCATAAAAGCAGTAAAAAAGAAGAGCACTCTGATAGGCACCTGTTAAGGACACCCCTGGCCAAATGAACACACAGCAGGATACTATAACCACAGGCTCAGACCTGAGGAGCAAACAGCCCCTGCTGCTCACCTCAGTTAAAAAACCAACTATAAAAAGAGCACTGTTTTTCTGTTTACATGCTTCTGTTCTATTTCCAGTCTCACAGATTGGATGCTGTTCCACCCCAGAGGTCAGCATCTTGCGATAGCATGTGGGCAATCCCTGCCTGAGACCCCCAGGCGCATGCGAGCCCGAGGGACACCAGGCTGTGCTGGCCGGCGCGGGGCCTTCCCTGTGCAGGCTGCTTGGTCTCACCTCATGGCTTGGCATCCTGTTAATCAGATAAGCAGGGGGTGTCCCCGTCAGGCGCATAATCTGCTGAAGCTGGTTAATATCTTAGATGCCTAGTCAAGGGCATTGTTAAACGGACAGTCCAGAAAATAACTCAATTTTTAAGAAAAAAAAAAAAAAAGATAAAAAAGCTACCCCCAAACAAAACAATATAAAACAAAAACTATTCTCCACCGACTCTAGGCCAGAGCCCGGGCTGCAGTATTCAGACATGCTTTGGGAAAGGCAGGATCACTAATCAGTGAGTAGTCAGGCAGATAAAAATTAATTTTCTTTGGTCTTAGTATGTATGTTAAATATTTTAGGTTCCCTGAAAACACACTGCTTTTGATCCAGGATGCCAGCCAGAGAACTGTTTTCAAGTCCCGATGGCCAAAACTTGTTTGCTTATAGGGTAAATATAAAGGATTGAGACAATTTGATTCAGTTTGGGACAAAATAAAATATCAAATAAATCCATTCAGGAAGAGATTACAATTTCTGTGGCGTGGGTTCTCTGAGGAACCACTTCTCCAGACCGGAACACCACAGGGAGCGTGGTCGACAAGCAACACCACGTTCAAAGACATCGGCAGTGGTATACTTGGAGCACACGCCACGAACACGGCACGGTACGTGCAGCAGGAGCAGGCGGGGCAGGGGAGTTAGAGGCTAACGGCAAAGGCAGAACTGGACGCGCGGGCTGCCGACAGTGTCAGAGCATGCCGCGATGGTGACCCCGCTCAGTCTCACGAGTGAACAGACCACCTGACAAACTGCTGGGAGAAAGTGTGCAAAACACACTAGCCGAACCATGAAGATTTCCTTCTAGACAAGCATGGAAGAAAGCTGCACTCTGAATTCTCTCTTAACTGTGCCTTCGGTATGAACACAGTAACCCCCACCCCCATGATAGGAATTATTAGTTTATCATGCATTCATTCTGAAAGCAGAAATTATGTTAAAAAAATCTTCAACACAGTTTAACAAACCCCTTTCTATTCTCTTTCTGGTTAACAATTCAGGACGCACCACAGCCCAGCAGTTCGCGTCTGTGGCTTCCCTGAACAACGTCCCGCTCCGCCTCAGCCTCCGGATCCCCTCCTGAGGGGCTGTGGCTGCGGCCCGTCCCGGGCTGCCTGCAGACGGAGCTGTGGCACGTGCTCCCCTTGGCCTTTCCTGCTCTCTAAGTCCAAAGAAGAGTCCGTCTCCCCCAAGTCTCCTGAATCCCGAGGGGGTTCTGGAAGGTGACTGGCTCACAGGCCATGCCACCCACCCACGGATCCATCCGCTAGTGAGCTCAGAGGTGAATGTGCCTCGGGAGGCAGAGCCTGGTCCGACTTGGGGATCCCCAGGGATGTGACCTGGAAGGGTTGATTTGTATCCCCAGCCCCTCCACTCACTCACCCTGTCTACTTCCTGGCTGCCATGGGGTGAGCAGCTTTCCTCTGCCAGGCCACTTCTGCCAGGAGCCAACCAACCACGGCCTAAACTCTCTCAAACTGTAAGCTTCAATAAACCTCTCCTCCTTTAAACTGCACCAGATGTTAAGATGCGTTAAGGTGTCATCGAGTATTCTGAATCAGCGATGGGGAAATCATCAAGAGTTCTTTTTTCTTTCTTTTGAGACACTGTCTCGCTTTGTGTTTCAGGCTGGCCCTGAGCTCACTACGTGGCCCAGCCTACCCTCGACCACAGGGCAATCCTCCTGCCTCTGCCTCCTGAATGCTGGGATGACAGGTGTGAGCTACCACACCCAGCACTGTGGTGTGTGGTACCGGGAATCGAACTCAGGACCTTGTGCTTGCAAGGTAGACACCAGAACCACTGAGCTATATCCCTGGTCCCTAGAGTTCTTTTTAAAAAAATCCTTCTGAGTGCTTTTAACCTTCTCACAACAAACTACAGATTTATCTTTAAACAAACTATGTAACAAATGGCACTTTGCCTGGCAACAAAAATAACAGGGGGCTTACAAGGCAAATCTTCAACTGCAGTTTACTGCTCAGCTTTTAAAATGTTACAATCCCGCCCTTTCCCTCTTCCTTTCTGCAAGCAGTTTTTGGTCTGCGCATGTGCTGATTTTGCCTCTGTTAGTCAAACAAGCGATTATATCTCCTTCCTGTCAGATGCTTGGGGAGACTTGTGTTTCTGGAGGAGAGTGTGAGTCGGGCTTTTGCTGTCTTACTGATTTTGCTCCTCCCTTGGCTATTACAGGCCTGGCGCAGCCAGCAGCCTGGGTCCCCACGGGGGTGACCGCGCGCCCTCCCCGGCACAGCTGCCTTCCCTCGCTCACCACACCCCCTTCCTTGTCAGCCAGCTCTCCTCATAAATGCTGGCGTGGCCACTTTTCAGGAGCAATGAAAGCAGCTGTTTCGGTTTCCTGTTTCCTGGCTTTCTTCACTAAGGACTTTCTTCGTGTTTAACATCTTCGAACACTTCCACTCACCTGGCTTTGGCATTTTCCCACTCTCTGTACCATATATCATGAGCGTTTAAGATAAACACGTACTTGGGCAGCGTTGTGAACAGCAAATTAATCTTGCAAACGCTTTCAAATACTAGAAACTGCTTTTACGCACTCACTACAGTTACAGAAGAAAGTGATTCCCTCATATTCCCATGCCGGGTACAGTGTGATTCGGGCCAGCTCTGCGTCCTGGAACTCGGCGTCACCATCTCGCTCGCTGCTGCGCGAGGCGCGGCTGTCTGAAAGTGCCTGTCCGCGCCCCCAGGGTCCTTCCTTCCTTACAAATAAATGGCAGCTAGTGACAGCTAAACTCTGCTTTACCAGACTGGCTGTTGCAGAGCGGGGCGGGGTGAGGACACACAGCTGCTGCTGGCGTCACTTCTACACCGGCAACGAGGTCTCGTGAGCGCCACTCATCCGTGAGCTGGGCTCCTTCCCCCTTCCCTCTGCCCACGTCCTCTTAGAAAGCCCATCATTCTAAGCAAGTGCATTTAAAAAAAGAAAGAAAGAAAGCAAAATAACGCCCCCCAGCATGCCCTGCTCTGTCCAAGCACCACCTCCGACGTCTCCTTTATTCACCCTAACAAAGCTGCCCTCAGGGTGGCGCTCAGTCCGGAAGTGTGCCCTCGGCTTTCCTGCAAGCGTACCGCTGCGGGAGACCCTCAGCTTAGGGCGTCGGGACTTCTGGGACCCACACTCAGCTCTGCCAGATGACTCGGCCCATGACAGGGCAAGTCACAGATTTTCTAGGCCCTGCTTCCTAGCTCTAAGTAAATGAGACAGAAAGGACAGGGCCCGGACGCCGCTCACACCCGCCAGACTGGGACTAAAGCCCGCTCTGGGTTCTGCAGTCCTTGGAGACGCAGGCACACCGTCGGGGTGACGGAGTGCTCTGCCGGGGCCGTGACCAGTCAAGCTCCCCTGTCAACCTGCCTCAACCCCCAGCAACCGCCCCAGCTGGCCTGAGGGCCCCGTCCGTCTGAGGGCTGGAGGCGAACCCAGGAGGCACAGCCGGAGCTTGGCTCCATGGCTGTTTCCCCTCTGCCCAACTGCTTGGCGGCAGACAGACGAGACGGAAAATGGCTTTCGTGGCTCCTCTCATGTCTCCTGCCCAGGTGAGGGACCAGCAGCAGGAAATCACAGCCCAGGTCACGTTCGCATGGCTTCTGTTCCAAGCCTTTGCTCAGGGACCAAACTAGGGTCCCCAAGGGAGCCGGTGGCCATACCCTGGGGGGCAGGATGTCAGGAGCTCTGTGTGGCAGAGGGGGCGGGCAGGGTCGGTAGCCTGGCTGGGAATAAGCACCTTCTGCGGGAGGGATGACCTCTCTATTCTAAAATAATGATGAACAAGCAACTTCTGGAGAGGAGCGACGGGGCACAGCCAGGGCAGCCCTCGGCTTTCGGTGGTGAAGTCAGGCCGGTGCTGCTCTCAGAGCCAGCACTAACCAGCAAGTGCGTGTGGGCGGAGCTGCTGAGGAAGACGGAGTCAGGGCTGGGAGCAGACCAGATTTTCCACTCATCTCTTGTAATGAACTGGAATCCTCCAACTTGTTTTTCCTAGGATTCTGCTACTCAAGAGAGGTTCCCGCGGCCCAAGCACAAGCCCAGATAAAGAGAGAACACAGCACGCTCATGCACGCAAGCAGGCATGTGCACGCACACTTACCTCCTCGTGGAACCCAGCACACCAATGGCACACGTGCTTACACACATACCAGGGGCAAAGGACAGACTGATGGAAGGCAAGTGCCAGAGGCCCCCACCAGGGCAGAGAATTACAATCAAAGCTTCAACTCACAGACTCTGAGGAGATTTTCTTCAAAAGCTCAGCCCCTGGGGTTCCAACGAGTCTTAAAATGAGCTTCAACTGATCAATATCTAATGGTGGACTATAAAGGAAAATGTTGGGACAAAATAAAAATGAAATACAAACAATAGCAAACAAAAGGAAACGAAAAACAAACAAAATATCCCAAGAATGAAAATTAAAACCCCAAAGCCAGCCAGCACGGTCAGTTTCTGTAGGTCAGGGCTTCTGCGGGACAGTCACTTCGCTGGTGCGCGCTCCCCCTGCGCAAGGGCTCAGAGTGCGGCCACACACCCGCCTGGGGTCACCTCGCCTGCCTGTCAACTCACGCACCAGGAAAGTGAGCTGACCGGGCGGCAGACGGAAACAGAGACTCGCTCAGTCCGCAGCCTGGCTACACTTACCTCCTCGCTGCCACCAGGGCGGCAGCCGCCAGTCAGTCAGGAGCACTGGAAAGCACAGGGCTACAGAAAAGAAAGAAGCGGCAGGGGACAGGAGCGAGACTGGCAGGGCACAGGAGCGAGACCAGCTATTCGCGCACATTCTCCCGAGGCCTGACCACCCACGCGCTTGGTAGGTGCCAGAGAAGCGTGAGCAGCATCTGCCCGTAGAGGGCGCTCTGCACCGCGCCTTCCTGCAGGGGACAAAACAGCTGCTCAACACAGGTTCCGCTCGCACACAGGATGCTTGACGGACGCCACTCACCCTAAAGGCTTTGACGCTAAGCCACAGTGCCCGCTCCCTTCCGGGTGTACTCTGTATGTGCACGTGCGCATCAGAAAGAAAACATTTCCATTTGTTTCCAATGGTTTTAGTCTTGCTTTCAAAAAATAGTTTAAAGATGAGGGAAAAATAGTTCCTGGGTAGATCTGAAGTTTCTCCCATCTATGCTGACACGCAGGGAGGATGGAGAGGAGTCGGGCCGCACAACTGGGGCTCAGCTCAGACTCCCTCCCGGGTTCGACCTGCGAACCCGGGCTGGACCGCGTCCCAGCGCTGAGCGCACCGTAGTTACCTAGTGCATCTCCGAGGCCTGGCCCCCCTGCCTGCTCCCCGTCCACGCGCAGGGCGTGGCCTAACATCTGGCAGGTAAGGGGCATCCAGAACATCTGGGACCACAGACCAGGACAGAAAACTTTTGCACGCAACTGTATCTATATAAAACCGAGATGACACAACTGAAAAACAATGGCTTATGGAAGCCACAGTTGCCTAAGCTACAGGAATTACTTATGCAGTAAGATGACTGGCATCCTGCCTTGTTTTGTTTTCCAGAAATGAAATCTACTTAAATGGAAGCGAATTCTAGACAGGAGTCAGCAACGCCCGCCTGCCGCCTGCTTCCTCCATCGCGCTGTGCTGGAGGTCAGCCAGGCTGGCTCCCGGCTCACCGTCCCCGCGTGCAGCCGTCCACAGCCGCCTCGGCCGGCAGCCGGCTCCAGCTCGAGCCACATGGCTCCGGAAGCCTGAAACGCCCCTGTGTGGCCCTGAGGGAACCCCGTGCTACAGTCCGCCCAGCACCAGACAGCTGTGCCATGCAGAAAATCAAGATACAGCAGGCACACATTTCCAAAATAGGGCGAGCAGAAAAAAGGCCTCTCCTGCAAAAATCAGTGAGCTCCCAAGATGAACACTTATTCCTGATTTCTTAGTTCAAGGTGTTGACAAGAAACATTTTTGCAAGAATACGTTCATGGGGACGGAGCAGGACTGGGGTGAGAGGATCTGTGCTGCTCGTACTCAGACCGCCAGTAAAGGGTCTTCTTTGCTTATTTACAACATCTCCGGCCCTCGCTCTTGGGGAATCATGACGTGGAGGGCATCCGTCTGTCTTCTGAGAAAGACTGCACGGTACCACCCTCCGAAAGGGTGGTCAGACAGTATTTGTATCAAAGGGGTCTCTGAAAGCTGCTGGGGCTGCTCTTCTTATTTAAGAGGCTCCGTTCTGACTCCCTGGAGAGAAAATCCCAGCCCCACATCCGATCCTCGCCCCAGGACGACAGAAACCCTCGGCCTGTGCTTTTCTCAGCTGCCTGAGTCACCCCGGCGGCTCCCGCGCTCCAGGGCACCAGGGCCTCCGCCTTCCCTCCAGCTCCAGCTAAGGGGCACCTCTCAGCCTGCGCGAGCGAACCCCACTCCGGGGGGCTCTGCCTGGCCCTCCTGAGCGCAGCGGCACCCGGGGCCCGTGCACCTTGGCTCTCGCTGGTGCTGCCAGGGACCCGGAAGCCGGTCCGCTCCCGCTCTGTGCTGCGACTTCTCTCCGGCCAGCAGCCGTCAAGGTGCAGGCCAGACAGGAGCCCCGCTGTGGGGCTTCCTGACCATCCCGAGCCGGGATTCAGTCCTCACTTCCTAAACCCTCCCCGGCCGTTCCAGCGGCGTCCCACTGCCCCACGCTGCGCTACGCTGCGGCCTCCTGCCCGCCACGCCTTCCCGGAGCCCGGCGGCGAAGGGCTCGCCCCGTGTGCCTTCCAGCTCCTCCCCACGCCCCCACCCGCCCTCCACACCCGGAGCGACCGTGTTCTACAGGAGAAGCCGCTCTGTTCATTACTAGGCTCCCGTTCTGCAACGTTCACGCCACAAAGAGCAACACGCACAGGCTGTGGGGGACGGCCGTGCAGTAGCTACCGGGGCGAAGGAGAGAGCGGGGAGCCGCCGCAGAGAGCCCCCCCCCGGAGTGGCCCGGCGGCTCCCACCTACCGCCTCCCCTCCCCGAATGGGCTCCCCTTCTAACCTGGTGAGAGGCACTTTCATTAGTTTAAAATACATTTTAATTGTAATGATCACAACTTCCAATATTATTAATATTTAGGGTTGTTTTTTAGAGACAGGGTCTCACTTTATAGTTCAAGCTATGTACCTCAGGCTGGCCTCGGCTCACGGGGACCCTCCTGCCTCAGCCTCCTGAGTGCAAACAGGACAGTGTATGTGCCACCACGTCCAGCTACATTTTACAGCCAAAACTTTTCAAAGCCTTAGGTCTAAGATCACTTTTTTTAGATCAACAGAAGCAACAGGCAGAGGATGAAATGAAAAGCAGTGGAACCACACGAGGAGCGGAAGAGAGGGCTCTCCCAGTCACCCTTCAGGGCGGAGGACAGGAGCCACAGGCGGCAGCAGGGCCTCCCGCTGGCGGGCCCTCCCGGGACAGGCAGGAGGAGCTGCCGAAAGCCGGCCTATTTCTTTCCCCTCTGGGTTGTCAGAATAGTCATTTCCACTGCCATACACAAAATGTTTCTTAAGGTAACCCGAGTGTGTTGGCGAACCTGAGAATTTCTGGGAAAATATATTCTCAAGTTAGAAAAGAAAGTAGCTAAATAATCTAATGAACTCTGTTTCCTTTCTCAATGTTTAGTAAGATACTTGCTTTGAGGCCTATAGGAAACGTGCTTTTCTGAAAAGGAGGCAGAATATCTGAGACCAGGCGCCGGTGGCAGGGCCGGGTGACGAGTGGCCGCGTCTAACCGTCCACCCTTCACGGGACCGTTCGGGTCTGCGACGTGCCTGGAAAGCTTCAGCCGCGTGTGTGGGGAGGGAGGAGCCAAAGAAGAACGAGTAGCAGGAGGGTTAAGGGGCCGCTTCCGAGCCGAGGCTGCGTCTCTGGGAGAAAAGGCTGCCTGACACTTCCCGGGGTTTCAAAGTTCCTTCTCTGTTGCAAGCTGTGGTGTCAGGATTCGGAGGTGACGCTTTCTGACTGACTCACTTCCAAACCCACAGCCTTTGAATAAGTTAGCACCCCCCCCCCAGCCAGCTGCACCCTTCTCCCCTCCTCCCGACACCCAGAGCGCCCCCTGGGCACCCGCGCACCCGCGGGCAGAGCGTTCCCCTCCGGAGGATGGCTCTGTCCTGCACCAAACACCTACGTGACCAAGCCAGAGAGGCTCCCGCGAAGTCGCAGCCGTAACGGCGCTGACAGTTGCTCAGCACCGTGAACGTGACTAATGCGACTCCATTATGAACTTAAAAGTGGTTACAAATGATAAATTGTATGTTATGTTCACTTTACGATAGGAGAAAAGTGAAAGTGGTAAATTTTATGTTAGGTATTACTTGCCACAAAAACCTTCTCAATTCAGTCTCTAAGTTACACTGGCCGTATTTCAACAGCTGCACAGGCCAGGGGCTACCAGATGCCACACTGGACAACACACAGAAGACACATGCAATACCGCCACGCTCTCTTGGAAAGTTTCTGTCCAGACGCTGCAGCACGCACAGGATAGGCGAGGGAGGGAAACAGGCAGAGAACTGAAAAGCGCTCGGGCAGAAAGCACCCCCTGGTGGCTGCCTCGGCGACAAGCTGCGGTTCAAAGTCCTCAGCAGTGTGGCCGCGTGGGTTTGGAGCCAGAGGAGGGGCCGCAAGAGGGCAGCGCTGGAAACGAGGGCGGCAGGGTCAAGACTCTGGAGAGAAACTTCCTGGTCCTGTTGGCTCCTTGGGAAAAATGACGGGAGGCTGAGAAACCGACTTTCCAGGACCGGCCAGGATGAAAGCGAAACCCAGCTGGACTGAACTCTGGCCTCTCTCCGCCCCGCCGCACACGGCGGTGACCTGGAGACCCAAGGGCAGCGCGGCCGCGCCTGCGCCCTGAGTGCTCGGGCTGCTGCTCAGGCGTCTGGACGCCGTGAAGCCCCAAGGAGGTCTGGTGCACAGCGAGCTCACAACACGACGCCAGACCCGGTGCCGTCCTGTGCGGGTAAGAGAAGACCGCGAAGCAGGCGGCAGCCGGCAGGGGAGGTTAACCCCGTCCCAGGACAAAGCCTCCCCCACAGGCCACGCCACGCCACAGCGGGGAGACAGAACCACAGGGCCCGGAGGCGCAGTGCTTTGGGAACTCTGCCGCCGCCGCCAGGGTCTCTCCTCTGCGCTACCTGTCACAGAAGTGTTCTCCACATTCATCGTTAATGATTCATGGGAGACAAGAAAGTGGGTGGACAGGGAGCCTGCTTCCAAGATGGCTAGCGCTTACGGGAAGGTTTCAGACTAAATGTTTTCCAGATAGTGTCTTGCCGAATTCTCCCAAGAACCCTGGAGTTATGTCATGCTATTATCATTCTGCGGTTAAGGAAACTGAGAGACACAGAGGTTGGGAAACTTGCGCAAAGCCACCGGCTGGATGTAAAAGCGCTCGGATCCAAACGCGGGAGTCCAGCCCCAGGGCCCAGCTCCTACCCGGCAGGCTCCTACCCTGCCCGTCTCTGGCGCCCTGTGTCGGCGTCCGGCGGGGGGCGAGGGGCGAGGGGACCCTGAGGGACGGACACCGGCAGGAGGGAGGGGCGAGGGCGGCAGAGGCAGCTCGGGCTCAGGTCTTCCCCAGCTCTCTCGCTTCAGCGGCAACACGCACAGCAGGTTTCAAGAAACAGACGTAAAATGAAGGAGACGAAGGCCGGGGAGGGACCCTGGGGAGCGACGAGGGGCGCACGCGAGGGAGCAGGGTCTGTGTGGGACCAGGACCGTCCTGAGAGAAGCCAGGGCCCACCGAGGCACAGAGGCTCCGCCCCGGGAAGCGCAGCGTCCGGCAGGAGGTGATGGTGCACACGCGGGCGCCAGCCACACTGACGCCGCTCGGAAACCCAGTGGCTCTGTCCCGCGAGGGCCTAAGCCAGCTTTCGAACTCCTGCCGCCGACAGGACAGTTTCTCAAGGCAGAACCGCCCGAGGGCCAGGCCCCCAGCCCCACCGAACCCCTCAGCTGATTCTAGACACACATTTTAACATGATTTCTCCCTGCACCTTTTACCCAAATGGCACTGATGAGCACTCCACAAGTCCCGTTCTGACGACAGCAGTAACTCGACTGAGAGACACAGGCTCACAGCAGAGGGAGAGGGTGGAAGAGCCACAGACCAGTCTGCCAGTAGCAACGCGGGGCAGAGCTGTGCCAGGGACAGGGTGACCAGCTCCCTCCTAGCTGTTGCTACACGGTAAGTACCACAAGAGCTGCAGGCTGACGGAAACCAAACACGGCAGCAGGACACCCCGGACCCACAGATGGGGACCTGTGCGCACTGAGGCTGCACAAGCAGATCGACCTCACCGCCAGGATCGGAGGCTTCTCCAGAGTGCGCGCGCTCACGGCTCAGGACTGCGTGCGAAGGTTAGTGCGGCCAGGGACACACCCTGGACAGACGAAAGGCGTTTCCAGCCCAGGGACCATCTTCCCACTCACAGAAATAAACGGAAGCCTTTTTCGTGGCAAGGTAAGCTTCACAGCAAGAGCATAGAGCCCACCAGGAATGTCTGGACCATGAAAGCAAGAAATGGAGAGCCCCCCCTGCAGGTAAGCAGAGGTAATACACATCCGCAGGCACTGGAGAACGAAGAAAAAACAAGGACGCCACACGTCGTAAAGGATACGGTCTGTACCAGGAAATAATGTTCTTCCAGTCAGCAGCTCGGCCATTATGCATCCCACTGACCAGATGTCCACTGGCAAAGTTAAGAGGAGCAGAAGGACATGGGAAAAACACAAAAAAATACAGGAATAAAATAAAAACACATGCTTCATTTCTATTATTATACTTGGTCACAAACGACACCATAACAAAGCGGTTAGATATTCAAATTAATACTTAGACATCTCATGTTCAACATCATACTCACATGTATGGAAATAAACATGTTTCATATACAGGGCAAGTCAAAACATACTTGAGGGGCCGGAGGGTTAGCTCAGTGGTTCCGGCGCCTGCCTTGCAAGCGTAAGGACCTGAGTTCGATCCCCGGTTACCACATATAATGCTGGGCGTGGTGGTGGCTCACGCCTGTAATCCCAGCACTCGGGAGGCAGAGACAGGAGGATTGCTGAGTTCGCGGCGGCTTGCCTGGGCACCATAGTGAGCTCAGGGCCAGCCTGAACTACAAAGCAAGACCCTGTCTCCAAAAAGCAGAAAAAAAAAAACAAACATACTTGAGGTAAAAGGAAGAACCTCCTCATGAAAGGGGGAAAATGTTTTTTATTGGTAATATAGTATATTCTCTCAAGTAATTTTTTTGACACAGGGTCTCATTATGTAGCTCAGGCTGGCCTCAAATTCACCAAGATATTCCTGCCTATTAAGTGCCATGATTAGGGGCCTGCACCACCGTGGTGGGCCTCCTCAAGCAATACTGAGAGGTTAAGATTATGAGCCCACTGCTTCCAAAAAGAAGAACTCAAGAGAACTACATGGAAAAATAAATGAATAAAACCCCAATTGCTAAATCACAGTTTGGAAGCTGTGTATAAAGTGCACTTCCCCATCTAAGCAAGTGAAACAGTTTCTAGCTGGGGGCCGTTAAGAGTCATCAAGGGAGGGGGCGGGGCCGGAGGATTAGCTCAGTGGTTCTGCGCCTGCCTCGCAAGCGCAAGGTCCTAAGTTCAATCACGGTAACCACATACAATGCTGGGCATGGAGACTCATGCCCACCAGCAATCAACACCACATACCACAGTGCTGGGTGTGGTGGCTCACGCCTATAATCCCCGCACTCGGGAGGCAGAGACAGGAGGATTGCTGAGCTCAAGGCTTGCCTGAGCTACACAGTGAGCTCAGAGCCAGCCTGAACTACAAAGTGAGACCCCGTCTCAAAAAAAAAAAAAAAAAAAAAAAAGAGTCATCAAGGGAAGAGAGACATTTCTCTCACACCCAGGATTTTTCTCTGCTTCTCTATTGTTACAGCAAAAAAGAGAGAAAGGTGAGCAGCACCTGTCTGGTTGTAATGCATCCAATTCAGCATGATCTCAGGAGCCCGGTACCACCTGGTGGCCACGTAGCCTGTCATTTCATCATCGGTGTGCCGAGCCAGGCCGAAGTCCAGAATCTAAGGGCAAAGAGAGATCAGGCACGGGACACGCAAGACGCCAAGACCCCTAAGACAGGCAGGGAAGGACTTGCTGCCCCGGAAGACGACACAGCATTTCCTTAAGTGGATTTCCTGGCCCTGCTTAGAATGCAAGCTGGACACACTACTAGAGCTTAAACAATGGGAAATAAATATGTGACTGCTAGGTACTTTCTTCAAACAAGGAATCACATATCCATTTACCCAAAGGCTTGCATGTGAAGACCCTTACTAGCTTTACAAAGCCCCAAACTGGAACTGAAGCAAACGCCTGTGGAGCAGGTGGATAGACAGCTTCTGATAGCCTTGTAAAGTGGATACTACTCGGTGACAAGATGGAAGACACTGACACAGTAACAATAAAGATAAAAAAACGGCATCAAGGGCCAGAGGATTAGCTCAGTGGTTCCGGCGCCTGCCTTGCAGGCGCAAGGTCCTGAGTTCGATCCCCAGTAACCACAGAGCATGCTGGGTGTGGAGACTCACGCCCACCAGCAATCAATACCACATACCACAGTGCCGGGCGTGGTGGCTCAGGCCTGTCATCCCAGCACTTGGGAGGCAGAGGCAGGAAGATTGCTGAGTTCCAGGCTTGCCTGGGCTACATAGTGAGCTCAGAGCTAGCCTGAACCACAAAGTGAGACCCTGTCTCAAAAACAAAACAAAACAAAAACACACACACACACAAAACGGCATCGAGCAAAAGCCAGATACACAAACATATGTACTGCATGATCTCGTTCCCTTGAAACGCTGGGCAGGTTACTCTACAGCACCACAGGCCAAGCGGCGGCTGGCTGAGGTGGGGTAAGAGCGCGGGGTGAAGCTCTCTTGGAGCTTTCCCAAGTGGCGGGAACAGTCTTTATTTTAATTGTGGTGGTGACATGGGAATGTAAATTTGCAAAAAGGTACACTTGAAATGGTTGTACTTCATTGTAATTGTCCTATAAAGTTGATTTTTAAAAAGTAAAAGTTAAAAGCAATAAAAAAGCTCCTCAGTTGTTCACTCTTTTATAAATAATTTACCTCATCTCATATTTGAATTACTCTGATAGAGTGGGTTCCTGCCATATTCTTCTTAGAAATCTATTTAATCTACTAATTAAAGAGGATTGTTCACTTGGTATTCAGACTAATGCTACTATATCTGTCCCTAAAATAGCTTCCTCTGTCTACGGTTTAAATGTCAAAGTCCGCTATTCCTAAGAACAATACAAATTTTTAGATAAAAAGTCACAGCTTCAAGTTCATTCCTGATGAAAGCTTGCCTGGTTGGTCAAATAAATCATCTCAAGATGGAACCAACCAATCAGCACTGTGGTGCCTCTTACCTTCAGCTCACAGTCTTCGTTCACAGCTAGATTACTTGGTTTGAGGTCCTAGGAATGAGGAGAAAGAGGACAGGGTCACGGTGTGGTACGTGTCCAGTTAAAAGTAAGTTAATGAACACACCAGAGAAATGCCGACCCTCCAGCCCCACCTCCCATCCCCCGCGGTAACAGAAACACCACAACACCTACCCTGTGGATTATGTCTGCTGAGTGTATATACTGCAGAAGAGAAAAAAGTCCGTTAGATGAAAGTTCCTCTCACTCCCGCTATTGTATTCTAGGTCAGATCTGCAGCACGTTTTCATGAATCAGTGAGAACCATGGTGTTCCCAGTGGGTTGTGAAATCAGCTCCGTCGCCAGGGCTCCACACGGTCACCATGACCGTGGGATGTCCACGACCATTGGGTTCACTCACTTCAGTGTCCAACCTGCTTTCTGGTTGGCAATGTGCAGCTCAGGAAGGTCTCAGAGAGGTTAAATATCAAAGATGCTTGAATTATCAAGCACTGTTTACCTGCTTCTTCCACAATAAAATTAGGCGTTTTTAAAAGTCTCAACATTACACTGACCAGACACGTTCAGATGTACTCTGCTTTATACCGAGAGTTCTTAATTTGTAGATGCAATCAACAGTGAAAAGTCCTGATCTCTCAGACATTCATAATGAGTGTGTGTGGGTGCTGACTTGCTTTAAATAATCCGTGGTGCAGGAAACACAAAAAAGCAAGGTTGGGGGCCGGAGATTTAGCTCAGTGGTTCCGGCGCCTGCCTCACAAGTGCAAGGTCCTGAGTTCAATCCCCAGTAACCACATACAATGCTGGGCGTGGAGATTCATGCCCACCAGCAATCAATACCACATATCATAGTGCCGGGTGTAGTGGCTCACGCCTGTAATCCCAGCACTCGGGAGGCATAGATAGGAGGATTGCTGAGTTCGTGGCAGCTTGCCTGGGCTACATAGTGAGCTCAGGGCCAGCCTGAACTACAAAGCGAGACCCTGTCTCAAAAAAACAAAACAAAAAAAACAAACAAAAAAAAATCAAGGTTGGTAGCTGTGGTCACCGAGTGAGCATGACAGCTCATTATACTTTGATTGCTATTTATGATTTTGTATTTGAATATTCTGTAAGAAAAGTCGTTTCCTTTTTGTTCTGAGCCCTCAATGGAAGGAAGGGGAGGAAGGGAATAATTCACTGCTTTTTTTTTTTGAGACAGGGTCTCACTTTGTAGTTCAGGCTGGCCCTGAGCTCACTATGGAGCCCAGGCAAGCCTGGAACTCAGCAATCCCCCTGGGCTTTTGCCTCCCAAGTGCTGGGATTACAGGTATGAGCCACCACACCCAGCACTATAGTGCGTGGTACTGATTGTCAGTAGGTGTGAGTCACCACACCTGATATTGTTGTATGTGGTTACCTGGGGATCAAACTAGGGACCTTATGCTTGCTAGGCATGTGGCGGAACCACTGAGCTAAATCTCAGGCCCAATAAATCATTTCTTAAAAGTATCACTGACACTGTCTGTACCTTTAGACCTCGGAGGATCTGGTAGATAAGGAACTGAACATGGTCGTCCGTAAGCTTCTGACATTTCACAATGTTGTTCAGATCTGCCCCCATGAGATGGGTCACCAGATACCTAGAAAGAAGCACAGGGTTACACAATCATCTAGAACCTAGGAAACGGTGATCTTCTTAAGACTTTCAAAAGCTTTTGAGGAAAGCCCACCCAGTGAGTGCCGTAATGAGAGGCAAGTACTCAAAAGCTACTCACTGGGAGAGCTGGGAGGATAGTGGCTCCTGTTCAATACCACTATTCTCACTTTACCACCTGTCATCTAATCAAAACTTTGTTTTTGGTATCGGGGATCGAACTCAGGACCTTGCATTTACCAGGAAGGCAGGGTGCCACTGAGCTAAATCCCCAGCCCAAACTAAAACATTTTTATACTCAATCTTTTTTTTTTGAGATAGGATCTCCTTCCGAGAAAAGCAAGATGGAGATTAGAAAGATATATATGGTGGTTTCAATCTCATATCAAAAAAGTTGTTTGTGCTCGGCGTGGTGGCTCATGCCTATAATCCCAGCACTCGGGAGGCAGAGGCAGGAGGATTGCTGAGTTCGAGGCTTGCCTGGGCACCATAGTGAGCTCAGGGCCAGCCTGAACTACAAAGCAAGACCCTGTCTCAAAAAAGTTGTTTGCAGGAAACACACAGTGTAACTAAATGTATGGCCAAAGTAAGTATGTCAGGGGCCAGGGATTTAGCTCAGTGCTTCTGGCATCTGCCTGGCAAGCACAAGGTCCTCAATTCGATCCCTGGTACCACATACCACAGTGCTGGGCATGGTGGCTCACGCCTGTCATCCCAGCACTTGGGAGGCAGAGGCAGGAGGATTGCTATGAGTTCAAGGCTTGCCTGGGCTCCATAGTGAGCTGACGGCCAGACTGAATTACAAAGTGAGACCCTGTCTCAAAAAAACCAAGTACGTTATATTTTTAAATGCACTGTGACTGTATTTTAACCTTCTTACAAACCTTCTCCATGGCAGCGTCCAAGTAGGAGTGTCTTTTTCAGAAGAAATGGTAATAAGCACTGTTCCCTGACCACACCCCTGCATTCGCCTGAAAGGTAGGAAGACACATGCTCGCAGGCAGGACGAGGCCTCCAGGACTGTACGCCATGGGCGTGACCCTGGCTATTCACCTCTCCATGCAGTCAGACCAGGGAACAATTACAGTCAAGTCCAACAGGTTCCCAGAAACTCCAGAACCAGTGCCACAGCCCACTCACGACTGCGCTGCACAGTGGAACAGAACTCCAGGCGAGCAGAGAGGCGGGCTTTGTAAAGCTCAGGGAGGGACTTGCTTTCCTCAGAGAGGGCTGAACGTTGTGTCTAGCACAGTCTCCCTCTCGGCTTCCATTCCCCGTGTCACGAGGATCAACGCGCTTGGTCCAGTTGTAACCTCGGACCGACCACCAGGTGAGATTTCAGCATTTCATATTCTTAAAATGTTCATGCTGCTATCACTTTGAGGAAAGGGTGGTGAGCTCTAGAGGGAATTTAAAGAGTAAATTCGATCCTGAATGTCTTCATGAAAGCAGCTTCGACTGAAGAGATGCTGTGAGCACAACACAACACAACCACAGGCCGCAGCACCCACCTGCTGACGGGCCCAATACCCGTACTAGTGAGTCTCGTCAGGGCATTAGAGACGGGATCACACGGACACGACAAGGGTAAATAACCTGTTCAAGGTCAAAAGGAACAGCCATGGCCTTCCTCACAGTGCACACTGCCTCCAAAGTCTTCTACAGAATTCATACTGAAGAATGACCTTTCTAAGAAGTTTTAGAAACTGGGCATGGTGGAGTATGATTACTCCATGGTGGAGTAATTGTAGCACTCTGGGAGGCTGAGGCTGAAGGATCTCAGGTTCAAGGCCAGCCTGGGCAACTTAGCAACTTAACAAAACCCTTCTCTCAAAATTTAAAAAATGAACACTGAAAAAATGGCTGTGACATAGTTCAGTGCAACGGCGCTGAGTCTAACCCCAAACACTGGGGGTGAAAAGGTTTATGAACATCAAAACAACTGTAGAAGATTACCTCAACCGTTTCCTTAGTAAGGCTCCCTTCTTATTATCAAAATCTATCTTTAATGAAGAGAAGCGAGCAAAATCATAACATAATTCTATCCTCACCACAGTTTTAAGCCTCACCCTGGTTCATAATCTGATAAATACAAGGATATTGTGAAAAAACAGCTGTTGTGAAAACAGGAGCTCCTCCTAACATCCGAGATAATCGCTGTCATAACCATAGCGTTAATCATGACAAATTTCAAGGCTCAGGCTGAAGAATCCAATTTCAGGGTTTCCAGAGTATGCTTTGGGACACACTACTCCCCCACGGTGTAATGTCATCTGAAACCCTCCTCCACTTATCGCCAAGCTTTTCAGCGGGACACGAGACATCAGGCCACTTGCCAGTCCCCACGCTAGGAACCACCAGCCCCGGCACCGCCCTATGGTGAGAGCCGCGGGACGCGTGCTTCCGGCAGAAGCGTCTCCCATCGGTGTGCGCTGGTTCCATGAAGCCCCCAAATCAATCCGCGACCATCAACTGGCAATTTCAACCTCATGAGTCTAAAGATTGCCAAAACACATGAACAGAGGGCAAAAGGCAGCACCCTGCATACTTACTGTCCCCGGAAGGTACCCCTCTCAAACAGAGACAAGGCTGGTAGGTGGGGCACGGTCGGACGGTCACTTCCGGGGCTGGGGCAGGAGCTCATCTACACCAAACATACTAAAAGTGAAACTCCCTGAACAGATGAGGGAAGTGCGGTTGCAAAGCCATCTAGCTTTCTTATCCCGGAGAGGAAAAAGCCAGACTTCAGCAGCCTAAGGCCTGCGAAGATGATTCCACGGCCTTTCCTCAGGAAGATGTGCTCTTTTAAATTTCGTCACATTACAAAGGGCGTACATCACCCTCTTCCGAGCGAGTCTTGGGAGTGAGGCACACTGTACCAGCCAGAGGGCAGGACCTTGTGAGAAGCGGTTTCCTCACGCAGACAGCACCTGTCTGAGTCAGTGGGCGCCTCTCAGGTGGCACCTGTCGACCAGGCCCCGCACCCAGCAATGGACGACCAGAGCCTGGCATCTGCTCGTCCAGGCCGGCAGTGCTACGCTAGCGTCGGTCTCGGGAGCCCACAAGTTTTCTTCCTGTTTTGCCTGGTGTTTCAGACAACCCCAGAACAGCGTGTACCCCGCTGGGTCTCAGCACGGAGGGTACAGTGGCCGGAAAGTACAACTCAAGCGGTGCTGCGCTCCTCCCCCCGCAGGCTCCTCCCCCCGCAGGCTCCTCCCCCGCAGGCTCCTCCCCCCAGGGCTGCAGAGCCGCTCCACCCCCCATCTACCTCCCACGCCCTTAAACTGATCTCCCGTCCTTCACACTCCTAGTAGGCAGCGTGGTCACCAGCCCATCCATCCCTTTTCCCAAGCTCAGCATTGTCTGCCTGTACAGCGCCGAGGAGAGCTCCGCACCTGACGCACCCGACGCACCCACAGCCGGCTGGCAGACAGGAGCCGCTCTAGGGCTACTCGGAGATGACTCCGGACGGACAAGCCACGCGGCACCGGTCTCCACACAGGAAGGCAGGCCGAGGGCACATCTGAGGGAGCCACGCAGGCTGCGACTCTAGCTGGTCAGCAGACTGGCTTGTTCTCATGAGGGGTTAAAGGATCTTTCAGCATCCAGGCAGGCAATGTAGCAAACTTCTCTCACAACAAACTATTCTCACTTAAATCAATGGCTACAAAAATGTACCCTCACCGGCTGTGGTGGTGCATACCTGTAATCCTGGAACTCGGGAGGCTGAGGCAGGAGGATACCCAGAAGTTCGAGGTCAGCCTGGGCTACACAATGAATATGAAGGCTAGCCTGAACTACTTAATGAGACGCTGTCTCAAAAAACCAAAAACGTACCCTCTATTTTATTGGTATCAACCAAACTAGGCTGTGTTCCACCCCATGGTCTACAGTAGAGGACAAAAACAAAAAGCTGGTGAAAAGGCAGAACACTGAACACGCAATCAGCTAAGTTATCAACTAATGACACAGTGACAGCACAAGATGGTTCGCTCGTTCATTGACTCCACCCAGCAATGCTTCTTGATGGGCACTGGGGAGGCCACATGAAAAGAAAATTCCGTGAGCAGACATTTTTAATCTTTTTTTTTTGCGATGCCGGGGATTGACCTCGGGCCCTTGTGCTTCCAAGGCAGCATGATGAGCCGAGGAGGGCCGCGGTGCGGGAGCACACGTGGAAGAAGAACGGACCTCCGGGGACGGAGGCACTGGTTAGTATGGAAGGGCTTCTTAAAGGACTCAAGACTCTAAGCGTGGCTCCAAGTTTCTTTGCCTATTTTAGAGAAAAAGGTGGCATTTTACTATCACATCGGACAGAAATTAAGGCATTTTTTAAAGAATGTGCAGCTTAGGGCCGGAGGGTTAGCTCAGTGGTTCAGGCGCCTGCCTTGCAAGCGCAAGGTCCTGAGTTTGATCCCCGGTAACCACATATAATGCTGGGTGTGGAGACTCACGCCCACCAACAATCAACACCGCATACTACAATGCCGGACGTGGTGGCTCACGCCTGTGATCCCAGCACTCGGGAGGCAGGGACAGGAGGATTGCTGAGTTCGCGGCGGCTTGCCTGGGCTACATAGTGAGCTCAGGGCCAGCCTGAACTACAAAGTG
>PVIC010018436.1:0-31660 GCA_004025085.1 Thryonomys swinderianus
AATAGGAACCTTACTATCTTACTAGTAAAATGCACAAGCAAAGAATTTTGTATTTCCAAAGCCTCAATACAACTCAGCCTCAGATGTTACGGCTTCTTCTGTGAGATTCAGTTATAACTAAATGGTTCCTCATTGCTCAAAATTGCCGTGTCTTATTCTCAATAAGATTATTATTCACAGCATTGAATTTAGCACATTAGGCATATGTTCATAACTGCTCAGAACTGTTGAGACTGTGCCATTTTTCAGTTCATCTAAACTAACCAGATAGCAAGCAAATCAGTTCTAACTCTAGAGGAAATGTAGTAATGAGAATTAGTTGTTCTGGCCATCCACTTTGTTTTTCAGATTGCCTGGAACAATGCCTCTTTGCCAGTTGACCCTGTGCTATAAAATGTGCCTTTAATTTTATTGTAAAATTCCTCCCCTAGGAAAATAATTATCAGGGGCTGACTCTCCTCAGTAAGCTCTCCCATAGAAAAGAGACTTGGGTAAACTGATTGTGCAATTTTGATATAAATAGAAATTGTTGAGTTATAATGTGGATCTATGGGGCAGGGTAGAAATTACAAAGTGTCAGTCTACTGCAGATCCCTAGCCTAGCAGAGGTCTCTGCCCAGAAAACAAATTATTGCTTTTGAGTATAGACTTGGAGTATCAATCATATGCCAGATTTTAATATATTCACAGATATCTGTACAAGTTTAACAACATCTCCATATATTTAATATTATGCATACAATAACAAATGAAGCTTTATCTTAATTTTCATGTATGCTCTCCTCTGAGCCATTTCTAGTGAAGGCCTTGAGCTATAGTGACTCACTGTGGGGCATGGAGAGCAAGGCAGGAATGTGCAGATAAAAGACCCCATGAGAGGTGCCCTTGCTTTATTACAACCTGCTCTCACTGTAACTATAGTAACCAAAGCGGTCTCATGAGTGGAAGAGACAATTCCCAGGAGAAGGATATGATCGTATTTATGAAGGTTTCCCTGCCATGACACACATATGGAGGGTGAGATCTCTCCTCCCAACCCTGCCACACTGGGGACTAAGGCTCACCATGGCTTTCGATGGGGACAGGTCACATGCAAACCTTAGTACAGTTCATCTCCAAATTGTACATGTGGGAGCTGAGCTTCAGGTAGCTTATTTTACCAAGTTTATACTAACTGGAAATTTTCTGATTTTAAATCCTTACCTCTTTCTCTTAAATTACTGAAGATATAGAGATTCTCAACCTGAGGGCTTGGATGGCAACTATGTAAGTAGCTTTTCCATCGACCTTGGAATTCAAAGGTCCTGAGATTTCAGTCAGCAGCTCTTACTGCCTCATCAATTTCAGGGATGGTCTATCGAAAAGCCCATAGAGCAGAAAGTTACTTTCCTCTGTTTTAATAAATGATATATTCTTTAAAGCTGGCTTAATATTTATTATTCCTCAGTGTCTTAAAATTTGAGACAGATAAAGGATGACTCTTGTTTCTTACTTCAAAGGATGATTCCAATTTTGAGGCCTCACTGACCTTGAAAACATATTAGTATATTCATTAGCTTCTTTTATTCATGTTCCTCCTGTACAAATGCTAAGCAATCCACCTTCCCAGGAAAATCAGTTTCAAAGAGAAAAAATACACTTTGAAGAGTTGAAATCCAGGCTGTAACTGAAATATGTGAGCACACCTTTAAAAGTGTGAGTCCACAACTAGAGGTCAGAGGATCATTTTGAAATTGCCTGGGTGTTATGAACATTGCAAGTTCTTTTTAAAGGATTTCAAATATGTCCACAACACTTAAAAAGTCAATCTTGAGCTTCCTACTATTATGTGAGATTCATAAAGTGTGTTCTATGGCATGTTCATATGTTAGAGATTTACTACAAAATTTTATGTGAGCATCTACAAAGTTATTTTGGGGACTTTTAATAAACATCTGTAAAATGTTAGTGTTGCCCTCATAACATGAGCACTAGATGCTCACTCATTTGATAGAAAAATGTCAGGCCAGCCCCAGACATAAGACAAATCACTGTTTCATTATTTCTGAAAACTTGTGCCTTGAAAGAGATGATAAATTTAATTCTGGGTTTGTAAGAAAAAAAATAACCTATTACCAACTATACCACACAGAACCCTACCGTGGTTGGTTACTATGCAGCTATCAGTAGACTACATTAATATCTATGACACTGAGCTTATTTAGAAGACCACACCATAAGACCACAGCACTTCTTTCATACAGAGCTTTCAATTACCACAATGGCTTACCAAGTCTAACCAACAGCTCCCTGGTGTCTATGGAGAAAAATAGGCTCTAATTGGCTCTATTTGTAAAACCATCACAAAAACCTCATCAACTTGTTCGGAATGATATTCAGAAGACATATGATACCAATCTCCCTAGCAATGGACAACACATTGCCCAGAACAAGTAACATTAAATCTCTGAAAATCATAAATTCCCATTTGTTGTTCAAGTCTTAGAATCAGATCACATTAGTTACTTAGTGACCCATTAGCTGCTATTAGCAGTTGTTCATTGACATGGCCTCAGGGTGTGTGAGGAAGTGAAGTGAAAAATATTTCCCTCTAGTAAGCTCATTTTTATAAACGTCCTCGAATTGTAAGAATGGTTCCCATTGTTCTTTTATTTATGACTCTTACATATTTATCACTTCTATAGGCTGCTTACAAACAAAGATTTAATATTATTTATTACTCTTTGCTTAGAGCTTTTATAATATTTATTAGTATCTATTTAGAGATAGTATATCATTTATTCTAGGCAATCTGTGCAAAGTTGGGGTCATTGGGATGATATGTTTTAAAATATCATTCCAAACAGATGATATGGATTTTGTGATGGTGTTTTGCAGCATATTTTCCTGCAATATGGGGTTTATATTTTATTTATTTATTATTTATTTCCTTACCACATAATCAGCAAGGTGCAATTAATGTTAAGAAATACCTTGATGAAGAAAAAAATCACAAAAAAATTGGGCATTTTCCAGTTCACATTCCTTTCACTCCCTTCCCAGCTGAAACAGTAAACAGAAAGTGCTGTGGACAAAGCCTTTTTGCAGAGACTTCAAAAGAGACGCACACTCACCTCTTTTAGCCTGATCTTGCATCCATAGACTCAGGGAACAGATTAGAAATGTTTTTTAAAATTATACTAATCAGGTACAGACATTATCACATTCTCTAGACAATATAGTATAACAACCATCTGCATAGCCTTTACCCTGTTTTAGGTATTATAAGTAACTTAGAGATAATGTCAAGTATTCAGGAGAAGTTGAACATGATTTCCTTGAAACAGCTCGGTGTGTAGATGATATACATTTCATATAAGACACTTGAGCCTCCATTTGGAAACTTTAGAATCCACATGGGGCTCTGCAACCCATTCCCCACAGATACTGAGCATCAGTTGCACTGGAATAAAAATAAGAAGAAGGGCTGGAGATTTAGCTCAGTGGTTCCGGTGCCTGCCTCGCAAGCACAAGGCCCTGAAATCGATCCCAGTAACCACATACATTGCTGAGCGTGGTGACTCACACCCACCAGCAATCAATACCACATACCACAGTGCCGGGCGTGGTGGCTCGCACCTGTAATCCCAGCCCTCGGGAGGCAGAGACAGGAGGATTGCTGAGTTCGAGACTTGCCTGGGCTACATAGTGATCTCAGGGCCAGCCTGAACTAAAAAGCAAGACCCTGTCTCAAAAATAAATAAATAAATAAAATAAGAAATCAAAAGTTCACTATCCACTATTCCCAATTCTTAAGACCAGTTACCTGCCACAGTTAAGGGTAAAACAATTGTCTCAATACTGTCTTAAAACTGTAGAAACACAAGCAGTCTTAGAAATCTTTCTATTGTCACAGGAGACAATTGTAAAGAGCTAACACCAAACAAAACAGTGCTAACTTAAACAAGAGAGATAAACCTACCAAAAATTACTTTATGGTTTAAACCATGTGATTTTCACCCATACTCATGTCTTTAGTCAGAGAAAGTGCCAACCTGGAATACATTAAAAGATACCGGAAAGCAGCATCAATCAAAACAAAAAAGAAGAAGAAGCCTTTTCTGATTGTGTCAAAGATATACAGGAACAGACAATGGATTAACCATTAAAAGGAGCAGTAAATTGAGTGTACACAGAATTAGACCTGAATTCCATCCTTAACCCTACTAGAAGCAAACAAAAGTTGATGGCAGTCAGTGAAGCGGGCCGGTATCCCTCCAGTTGAGTTCATTGCATAGTTACCATGGGCAGAGAAGGAATATTTCTGCTGATGTTGCCACAGCCCTGGGGCTACTTATGCACTGTGCTGTGTCATGCTCCTCCCCCTAAGACAAACGTACAGCTGGGAAACTTTGCGCTGCATTTTTAAATTCCAGTGTCTACAGCTGACATTTCAACCACATGATTGTTTACCCTCCTGGGAAATACTGGCATCTTTTGCAAATTTTAGAGGCTGTTGAGTAATTGGCTATTGGGATGTTTCTTGCTCCTCATGTGCTGCTTTAGTCTCATGGCTGTATTACAAGTCTGAGATTCCTCTTCTGTGAATTTTGTCTGTAAGTGGCGAGGAAGAAAAGGAGATTGGTCTACTTGGATGTGAGAGACTATAAAACTTGGCCATTTGGCAAGACATTCATTCTCATTTTGTCTTTTCGTCTCCCCTATGTAGAGCAATCTACATTTTTAGATAAGTGCTGGGGTGAAGGATGAAATCTGGATCCAAGAAACAAATTGAAGCTTCCTGCCCCATCAGGGAATCAAATGAGCTGTGATGACCTTCTCTGGCAGCACATTCTAGCTGTGTACCATGTGCACAGTAGGGAAGGTTTCTCGTAGCCAGTTTTAAAAAGATACGATTTCCCTGAAATGGCTTGGGATAATACTATCACAGATCAAATGCAATAATGTCAGTCATTCCTGAGCCCTTATTATATAATCTGATTATGATGTTTTTAACACTCTCTAATTTTTGTCCAAATAATGGTTTTAATCTGCAAGGGGTTAAAATGGGTCACAAAAGAAGCAGCGTTAATACCGTTCCCTTCTTAGGCATCAGAAATGCACATTCATCCTGATGATGGACCACTCAAAGAAGTTAAATGCATCTAACCTATATTCATTTGTTCTCACTTTGCATTACCTTGAACAATAGTAAAGACTGATTATACCGCAGGCAGCGGAAATGTCAGAAGTATGAATCACCTGTCCAACTGTCAACTCTTCGTAAAGAAGGCTCAAATCATTGTAGGTAGAACAGAACAGGGTAGAAAGAATGACAGAAATTAATCGAATCATTCTCATCTCAGTCCTACCATGTAGGAGAATCTCCCTTGATTCTAGGGTGAAGCCCCTTCATATTCTTTACTTTAGTTTTTCAGGATTTATTGTTACAAACTGACTTGAAATACTTCTTTCCTCTCATTTTTTAAACAAAGTCTCCCTAAAATGTAGCAATTAAAAATACATTTTCTAGAAATGGTTTTCAATCCCATTTGGCTTCTTAAATTGTCCTATAAAGTTAGTTTCTTGCTCTGTACAAATTAGTATGACTAGTTACTGTACCATAGAGTTGTTATAAGAGGTGAGTTATGATGATAAAGGACTTAGAACTGTGCATGACTCAAGTAACTATTCTTGTTCACATTTTTAAAAGTTTCTGAATGTATAATTTTATTAAGAGCTGCCTCTTCCTTGACTCCCTGGAGGCAAAGAACATGTCTCTTTGCTCATTACCATTGCATATCCCAGTAGGTGTCATAGTGTTTGGCGTGTAGTAAGGATTCAGTGAACACTCAAAGGATAAATCAACAAATCTAATTGCCCAGAAACATGAGTCAGCGTTGAAGTGAATTTGACTGTAAACACCAAAGGAATAAACTGGACCTATGTGCAACATGCCATTAAGAGATGGAACATGGTAGCCTTTTCCACTAAGAAATTCTGTGTGAGAATATTTTAGGAAATGTGATTGTATCCACAGGATACCCAATTTTGTGCTAAAGAGCTGTGCATAATGAGGTTTTTAAAAATAACAATAATAATAATAGCTAAAGATTCTTTTAAAGATTCTAAACCAGCAAACTGTTTGAATATGATGATTATGGCCTCTAATGCTCATTAAATACAGTTGTTTGCCATTATTACGACTATTTTAAAGAAAGCTCTTTGCCGAGTGTTTAAACAGAACAGTGACGGAGGACTGAAGGAGGTTCACATTGATAGAGAGGTTTACAGACTGAGGCAAAGAGCAGGACTGAGAAAGAAGCAGGAGGAGGCAGACAGACTGCCAGGCAGAGATGGATGGACAGAGGAGCACAGGTCAACCAGAAACGCTGAATACTAAACCAAAAATGATAATAACAATAAACCTCAAAACAATTCCCCTGGGGTAATGTCTGAAATGCGAGGTTCTCGATAGAAAAGTAACTTCTATTGTATGATATAGAGGTGTCCTAAGTGACTAAATCTGTTACCAGGTACCACAGAACATCATTCTAGATCCTGGGGATCTAGTGAGCATCAGAGTCTAGGCCTTCCAGAAACATATTCTAGTTGTGAGAAAGAATGTAAATAACTCTTAAAGAAGTAAGTAAAATTGTTTCAGTTGTTGACTAGTGGGCTGAAGGATATAAAATAGTGTTGTGTGAAGAATATGTTCAATTTGATGGTGGCAGGAGAGTGGGAGACCGTCATGGTATAGTGGAAAATTCTGGAATCTGAGTTGAGACCTAGTGGTGAGAAAGAATGGGCCACATGGTGATCCAGAGGAAGAACTTCCCAATTGGAAAGAGCAACAACTGCATCGTTACTTTCCTCGTGGCTAAGGCACAATACCCAACACTCACAAATTAAAGGAGAGCAATTTTATTTGATATGTAGAGGTTTTAAACCATGGTTAGCTGGTTCCAAGAGAGACGGCAGGGCAGAGAAGAAGAGCAGGCGGGAAGCGGCTCATGGCCCAGCAGCAGGGAAGCAGAGGGAGGCAAGGTGGGAGCCAGGAAAAGGGAACGTCCTGTCCAGGGTGCACTCACAGGGCCCTGCGTCCTCTCACCAGGACCCACCTGTCAAAGTTAGCTATAAACTCATCGGGGGACTAATCACTCTCCAGAGCCCCACCTGTGAGTGCACGGGGCTGTGGGGACCCGTAGGTACATACATCACAACGGCCATGAGATGCTACTAAGGAGTCTGAAGAAGGTGACTAATGTACATTTTAAATAAGAGAGGCTTGTGGTAAATATTGTGAACTAGAAAACATTCAAAGGGGAATGGGGTGTAGGGATAAGTGACAAGGGGAAAAAAATTTTGATGGTGATGTAAAAAGGGAAACAACTGTTATGTATATAGGGTGGGGGGTTGTAGGGTGGGTGGAGGAAAAGAAAAAAATGAGAATTAAAAAATATAAGATCAACAACAACAACAGCAAAACTTAGAGAAATGACAGTAAAAAGAATCAATTGATGAGGTAAAGGAAAAACAAAGAGTAGACCTGGTGATATACACGTACAGTCCCGACAGCCACAGCTACTCAGACAGAGGTAGGAGAATCAGTTGAGCCCAGGAGTTTAGAACTTGCCTTGGCAGCATAGTGAGACCCTATTTTAGAGAGAGACACAGAGAGAGAGAGAGAGACAGAGACAGAGAGACAGAGAGGAAAAAGAGAAGAGAGACAACAGGAAGCAAAGAGGGAGGGAGGGAGGAAAGGACAAGAGAGAAGGAAGACAGGAAGAAAAGAAAAAGAGGAAAAGAAGAAAGAGACTGGCATATAACAGCTTTACATGAAATTGCTTCATGGTAAATTTTAAAGTGTTAGTAGTCAAAAAATGTAAACTTGAAGAAGTGGAACTTCTAGGTCCAAATGTGTTGAAAGAAGGATTGAAATGTGAAAGAGTAACAGCAGGAAGAGAAAAAGATGTAGATTCAGAACCAACACTGGGAAGTTAAGAGGGGAGAACGCAAAAATATCTTTGTAATCAAAGGTGGCCAGGTGCTTCCCAGCTAGTGCTGGGATCTCCTCCCTTGGTTTCTTTGTTAGAGAATTAAAATCTTCACCATGCCCAGATCCCCACCGAGTGGCAAGCCGGGACCCTGGGAGGAGCAAGCATAGAGAGTTTATTCTGTAGTGGCCCATGTGCCCCTCTCTCCATGCTTCATGCCAGGTAGAACTGTATCTCCAAATTCAAGTAAATGGGAGGCGGACTGTTCATGGATAATGATAATAGTTGTGGTACTTTGATTTTTAAAACCTTGAAAAAAACATCTGACATCTTCCTTAATCTGTTCATTTCATTCTCTTTTCATTATTGTCTTTATTTCCTGTGGTTTTTACTTTTTTAAATTAAGATGTAATTTGTTATTGGACACTGAGATTTCAAGGTCACTTCTGCAGTTCAATTGTGCCTCTCTTTAGTTAAAAGATAATTGAAATGTTGACACAAGGTTGATGCCTTTGTATACTGAATCACATTTTAAATATATCCGTGTTGAACACTTAAATTCAATTATGAATTATTTATAAGGTGCAATAAATGTTTTCCTCCCAGTCATCTTTAGTGCAAAGAAAATGACTGACACACATTGAGTTCGTGCCTATCACGATTCACTTGTGTCTCTAATGAGTGCCAGGGGCGCGTATCCACTTGAGGAATTCTGTCAGTCCTTTCTGCCTTCAGATGCCACTTTTCTGATTGACATCAGAGAATATTTGTGTCATCTAAAAGGATAAGATTTTATGGGAAAGCAGAGAATAATTACTCTGGCCTCCAGAGAGCCATATTAGTCAAATCAGAAGGAAAAAGACTCATAAAAAATAGACATACACCTTAGCTAAAGGTCAGCCTTCTCTGTCCAGCTCTAAACTACATATCACCATTTCGTCATTTATTTATCCAACCAAAAAATGTTAACCGTGAGTCTGTTATTTTCTGGGCACTGCTACTCACGGTTTTACTGTTTGAAAACAGCATTTCTGATCCCTAAACAATCCAGAGAAGGAGAGAAATGAATGAACCAATAACAACTGGACCATGTAGCAAATGATCGAAAGATGAATGCAACGAGGGTGGTGGGCAGCAGACAGAAGAGAGGCAAGTAATTCAGCATGGAAGTGAGGGATGGCAGGGACACCTCAGCTGGGCTGTGAAACTAAACACCGACTTGAAAAATACCCGGGCATCCATAACGGAAAGTGAGGTCTGGAGTGCTCTGAGCAGAGAGAAAGCCCAACCGTGGAAGCGGAGGCAGAAGAGCACGGCGTGCTCAAGAGATCAGGGTTTGGGGAAACACACCCAAAGGGACTAAAAGGTGGTATATAGTTAGATAGGTGAATACACCGCACAAAGCGACCCCACCGTTGTTTCAGAGATTCACACGTCAGGGCTGGACTCGCCGGAAGTGTAACCATCTGCTCTCAAGGTTCCTGCTTCACCTGCCAAGGAGACAAGAGATTCTGACGACTCACGCGAGAAAGACTTTTGAAAAAGAAAAAAAAAAAAAAAAAAAAAAAAAAACAGAAAACAAACATAAAAAGAAAACATTCCCCATTTGGCATTTGGAGATGCTAAGCCATCATGTACAGTCTGGTTAGTAATTTCCTTTTTCTTTTTCCTTTTTGTCTTTCTTTCTTTTGAAGATAATGAGGACCTCTCAAGGTCCCTGCTCTCTTTCAGAGCGGACGCTCCCTCTACTGACTTAGGAAACATAACGATCTTTGGAGAGTCTTCTCATTTTAAAATCTAAAAGCTTTAGGCAAGACATGCGAGAACTTCAAATAAAATAATTCCAAATATGCTAACTAACTCTAACAAAATAAATGTATATGGACAGTGAGTAACTCCAGAGAAAATTCCAAAATCTTTGCATGAATAATTTGGAAGTTTACAAAATCCATTTTATTTTATACTTTTAGGCTTTAAATATATCAGTAACTAATTCTTCTGTGTTCAAAAAACATGTTGTGACTGCACATACTTGTTCAGGGAGAAGAAAAATAAGGAAATTCATATATCTGTGTATTCTTTCTATCTCTTTTATAATGGTCAGTGCTTTGTGGTTTATGCACCACACAGAAGTTTTAGAGTGTGCAAGCCTGAATCTTTTCTTAAATATCCAGGACATAAAATTAAAAATAAGTATATATCGACTTTAGTCATATTCACTAAAGATACAATGAGGACAGACTACTTCAATACAGTAAGTTGTCAATCTTTGCAACAGAAAGATGAATGTCTCTCCTTCACTCCCAACCTTAATATTTGACTCTTTCTACACTGTATAGAACTCTGAAGTATGTGAACTTCAAGTTCCCTTTAAAACCAAATGATGAAAGCATAATCACACGAATTGGAATGTGGTAGATAATACTTCTGTTCTGTCTGATTATGGGGGGTTTAGTTTACGTGGGCAAAGACCTGGCAAAGTGCGTTTACAGCCCAGATGTGACCCAAATCTCAGATCTGAAAGTAGCCAGCTGCTCTTTCTCATTGCATATTCTAAACAGTGCTCCCACAGACTTTCCTGAAAGAACAAATACTTGTTCATTCCGGATTCCTTGTTCTGGACCTGACATTACCATGCTGCTTGAAGAGAAGTTGGGTTAAATCAACAGCTCATGGGAAAGTACTGCTTCTGCGATCAAATATTTTAAGACCTAAATTCAACATTGCCAGTGCCGTCTTATTTTGAACAAGGACTTGAAAAGTACAAAGAATCAATTACACTAAAATGATTAGTGATTCAGCTGAAACAAAATGTCATGGCTGCACAGCTTAATCATACTTAGTAGATCACAACTTTTGAAATAAGGTGCTAAAGTAGAAATGTACCGAGATACTGGTTCATGGCAAACTAATACTATTTCTAAGTTAAATTGGTCAGTGTCAGCTACACACAAAGAACATGAGTCATAACTCATTATGCAATTAATAGACTTAGTAATTAGGAAATTAATCTGAAGTGATAAATCACAATAAAAAGCACATTGTGTCACAGTTAGATGAATCACGGTTTAAATGTGCAAAACATGTATTTGTGTCAAAAAACAAAATGGCCTATGGTACTAAGCAAAAATTCGTCATCTGTGGTATCAGCTCTGGATCTTTAAAATAGAAATAATCAACATTAGCCGAGTTTTCATTCTTAATGCAGTAAAACAAATTAGCGCGTGACACAAGTCATCTCTTAACAATAGTTTCGACCTGCATTGACATAAAGCAATCAAATTTCTAGAGGAAATTTAACTTCCATGTTAGACAGTTTAATTATCTGGTGCATATTTCAATAGTTCCCATTATAAGAAAATAGACCCACATTTGTCACCAATAATGTCTGTAACAGTAGTTTGAATATTCGATAAATTTTAATGATCTTATAAATTGTCTGCCTGCTTATACATACAAATGTGTGTGTTCTTTCAAATATTACTAAATTTGACCAATACCTGAGTGATTAAATAGGAACTAAAATCAGTCCTGAAGCAACATTTTCAACCCAAAAGCTCTTAAAATATGACGAATAATCTTTCCCTTTTAATACAAAGATAGAAAATTTGACCTTGAAAGTTATTTCCAACTGTGCCCTTTCCTGAGCTGTCAATCCCAATGTCCCGGCAATGCAGGAAACAGATATGTGAGTGTACTACGTCTTCTGTCCATACAGTACTTGCCACTTGGTAAAGCAGTTTACTAACACGGTGTCATGTGGTCTCCAAATTGCCCTGAAATAGCTGATGGCCTGTTCATACTATTCTTCTATCGCAGTTGCAAAAATAAAGTTTGAAGTTCCCCACAAAGAATCCTAGTCTCAGATCTAGTACTCAGTCTTCTCAATAGGATGACCCTTAATGTATTTTCCTCTTCCCTGAGACAAACAGGTATGATGTCAAATATCCTTTCTGTTAGCTCAGTGCTATTTTAAAAAGTCTGAAAGGGGTTAGTGTAAGCACACTAACAAAGAAGAATAATAGATTCCTGACCGGTGGAAGAGGAAAACATTTCTAAAGATGTTCAAGCAGTCCAGTACTGCTGCAAGCTCAGCTCCGCTTGATGTGAGGAGCAAGGGAAACCGTTGTCTCGGCCCCTGAGCACTCTGGACTTTGACCCCAGACGAGCAGCATTAGGACACTGTGAATCTCTAGAAAAGGAGCAGTTATGCCAACACAGGGAAGTGTGCTAATTATTCTCAATATTAATATGGGTAAGGCTAATATTTACCAAGCATGTACATGTCAGACTGATGATAAAGCTTAGTTATCGGCCTCTTCTTCTCTTCCCCCCTTGACCTCCACCTATAGAATTGACCTTCATCAAGTGACCATCTAGGGCCAGTCAAAGGGTAAATAGAGTTGTGGAGATAATTACCTCATAATCCAAAACTCAAAGCCCAAATTAGTGTTCTTTTTAGTATGGCTCAACATTGGGGCCTTGTTTTTTGTCTGCTACCCTGTTCCTAATCTATCTTTCTTTGTCTTGGCACTGACCCCATTACCTTCTAGATTTAAAAAACCCTAAAGAGAAAAGCTATCTTGATTTCATTCACTACTGTAGTCTCAGCAGTGATCACCCAGTGCCACCCACAAACGAGGTCCACAAGTACTTAAGTAGACTAAATGCACCACCCTTCTAGCTAAGCCCTACATGTCAGTTCCCTTAGTGCCAACCCCTAATCCCGTCAGCAGTAGCGCCATCACTACAAAGGGCCACTTGCTGGGGATCCACTGTGTCCAGATACTTTGTTAATTAATGCTCACTGATCCTGGAAGGTAGATTGCATCTCCTTCATTGCACACACGCAAAAAAAATGAAGTTCTTTGAGACTAAATGATTATCACAAAACTTCATGAATACCACTGATAAACAGTAAAACCATAGTTTATGGATCTAAGTGACTCCACTGGAAGTTCCGAAGTTCTCTTTTCTAGACTCTCAGGAATTGCTATGAAGTTCTGAATTCTAGAACAGTTTGAAACCTGTTGCCAACAGAGTTTTTACTGATATCAGGGGCCCACGTTTTCACTGACTTCCTTTTTCTGTGTCATCCTTACCTGGGACACCTTGCTTAAGCGGACAGCTCTCCCCAAAGGCCATCTAGCTAAATAATTTTGTAGTCGTATCCTCTTGATAAAATCCTCCCATTCCTGAGTATGCCTATGGCAGCTTTCAGTCCTCATGGCATCTAGGCAGGGTGGCTCTCCTAAGTAATCTTTGAGAATAAGACCCTGAGAGTGAATCCTAAAGGCTTTCAAGATTACCAAGGGTCCAGTGAGGAAACACAAAATGTAATCATCCAGCATAAAAAGTGGAAGGGCTGAGGAATATAGAGCTTTTTTTAAATGGACTATCAGTAGTTAGATGGAATTAGAACAGGAAATAATCCATGACTAAGACTCAAACCAACCTGGTATATATTGGTATATATTGTTTCAAATACCAGATACTCAAAAATGCTAAAAATATATATGTATTCGAAGGTCTTTACTGACATCTCTGTATATATCTACTAGCATCATTCTAAATTATAGTTTTGACTATGAAATTCAGTAGACTCTAAACAAAATAAATGTGTTTTTCTAAACTTGCTTTCTCTATTAGGCAAAATTTGATGTCATTAATTATGCAAATCTCATCCTTTGAAAATTTATTGTCAATGAAGAAATGCAAACTTTGTCATTCCACAAGAGTTGTTATGCTTGAGAAGATGAGTGAAGGGAAGATGCATACTGGGGAGGGGTAAATAGGCCCACAACCTGGACATATCATCCTAACCCACTCAGACGCACACTATGACACATCTTAAAACTAACTTCAATTACTTGCACACAGTTGAAGCTGCACATATTAAACTCACAAATATCCAGCGTCTACCTCATGTGCAGTTCTTACCAAGTATAGAGAAAAATACTGAATAGTGGTTAAAGGCATTGGTTTTCAAGTCTAAAGATTCAGGATTTGGAGTCCAAGCTGTATTCTTCAGTAGGTGTGCACCTTGGGAAAATTAGTCACACTTTCTGAACGTCAGTCCTAGGACACGAATCAGTATAGTGACTTGATGAGGCCATTGTGAGGAGGAAATATGAAAATATGTAGAGGATAACTGAGACATCAGTACGTATTGGCTCTTCATTTTTTTGTAATTATTAATAGATTACAATTTCTGGGCAAGGACTATGCCTTGTGTTGGTCTAAATCCTCACTACAACCATAAAAAGTTAATTTATTTAAAAACCTGGGCTTCTAAAAGAATAAGCTTTAATTTTCAGAAAAAAAAAAAACATGGCCTTCCATATAGCATAAGACAAATGAGGTGTGAGATAATGAGAAGCAGAAAACCTCCCATGACTTCTTTGGCTGAAGAAAATTAATAGCAACATATAAAGCCTTCTGAGCCCTTCAACCCTTCAAACGTGTTTAATCATCATCAGACTTACGAAAGGGAAGGAATTTCATCTGTACTGGAAGTAGTGGTGATATTATGGTCCCTTGAACTTTCTGAGATTTGTCATGCCTCGTTTGGTTCCGTTAGCCCAGGAAAGAGCTAAAACAATGAATCTCTCTCTGTCTCTCTCTTTGTCTCTCTATCTCTGACTGTATCTGTATCTGTTTCTCTCTCCCTCCCTCCCTCCCTCCTCTCTTTCTCTCTCTGTCTCTCCCTGTCTCTCCCTGTCTCTCTCTCTCTCTCTCTCTCTCTCTGTCTCTCTCTCTCTGTCTCTCTCTCTCTCTGTCTCTCTCTGTCTCTCTCTCTCTCTCTCTCTCTCTCTCTCTCTCTCTCTCTCTCTCTCTCTCTCTCTCTCTCTCTCTCTCTCTCTCTCTCTCTCTCTCTCTCTCTCTCTCTCTCTCTCCCCTTTCCCAGCACTGAGAATTAACCTCAGGATCTTCACAGAGAATTATACCCCAACCCCTTCTTTATTTTTTGTTTTGAGGCAGGGTCTTACTAAGTCCCTATATTATCCAAATGACCTTGAATTTGTAGTCTTCCTGCCTCAGCTTCCCAAAGTTTGCTGCTGGCATTTCCAGTGTAAACAGCAATTCTGCAGTGTTTTCTCCTCTCTTCAAGTAAACCAGCTTCATTATTCCATTTTGTCTGTCAAGGTCTATCTCCAAGCTCTCTGGCAATCTCCTTTCTGCAGTGAATTCTGTTGTTGAAAGTTTTACTGCTACAGAAAATAGCTGAATGTGTTCGCTCTGGGAGGACAAAGATTAATGGGAGAAATCTTCAGAGGTTGGCACCAAAAGTTCCTCAGTTTGGGAAGTGGTACAATACCTGTTACCAAGAAACGAGGAGCTTGGAGAGGTGAGGACACTTACTGTGAGCAGAATATTTCTCAAATATGTAGCTTTTCCCAGCATGAGACAGAGCATTTGTTTCCCCGCAGAGGAGTTTGCATAGCCGGCATTTATAAAGGGCGTCTATTACAGAGAGCACGTGTGCAAATACATGAGAAATAGGAGAAAGACCAATAGCAAAGGAAAATATTAGATATTGCAACACAGTGACTCGATTCCATAAGCAAATTCCTCCTATCAGTAAGTACTGGGCCCTTTTTCTATGTCTAAGTCACTTTCTTGTTGCTGTGACAAAATACCCAGCACACACAAGTTAAAGGAGGGAAGGTGTCTTTTAGCTCATAGTTTGCAGAGCTGTCAATCCGTAGCCAGCTGGTTCCGAGTCAGGGAGGCACATGGCATAGGAGAAACAGCTCAAGGCAGATCAGGCAGAAGGAAACACAACTTCCTCCTTTTTTCCCTTTTCATTCTATCCGAACTTCAAACCTGTTGTTTGGTGCTCCCCATACCCAGGTGGGTCTTTCCCACATCCATCTTCACGCCGAAAATTATGCTAAACCGATCATTCTGCTAATCTGGCATCACATTCCCATAATCCAATCACTCTCAAAAGCTCTACCCATGAGCACATGAGGTGTGGAAGGGAAAAATTTAGATAGAAGCTTTAACATTCTGTGGCAGGTATTTTCTACACATTATTGTGTTTTGCTATTTAATTCTCCTACAAAATCTATAAGGTAGGAAGTAGATATGCCCTCGTTTTAGAGCTCACATAACTTACAAGTGACAGAGCATAATTTAAGCACAGATCACCCTATAATGCCTCTCCAAGAAAGAGAGGAAGCTCTTCTAACTGGGAAGGCGGTGGCTCCAGTAACTTGGAGACTTTGAGACCCATGTTAGAAAGCAGCAGACACTACTGAAGATGGAGTAGAATCAGGTAGGATTTGCAGGTGCATTTGGTGGCTTCAATCATATATCTGGAGCTAGAAAGTTAATGCTGCCAAGGAAGAAATGTAATAATCATGTGCTGAAAACAAATACTAATAAAGTGTTGAAACTGGGAAAAAAGAATGATGATTAAAATGACACTTTTAGTTAAGTGAAATTTAGTTAACTGTTTAAGTTTTGTAGTAAATCACTGCACATATTTCACTACCTAGGAGAGACTGTCTTAGGTCCCAATTAGAAAGAGTGGTGTCCCATGTCTTTATGGGCACTGTGTGCCCCTAATACATTTTCTCTAGGGTCCTCCTCTCACCCTCCCAGTCTTAGCAAATCCTATTAGTTTCATTAATAGTAATTTCTCCATAATTTGTAATTATGTTGTGTTTTTCTAGTTACATACTGTCTATCTTTTGCTCACTATGTACACAAAATACACTAAGGAAGACAGAGCACTCAGTGGAAGGTTGAAAGTACCTTTCTGGATTAAATGAGACCTAAAGAAGGGATTCTAGTACCTTCTTACCTAACAGATTCCATATTTTGTGAACAAAAACTCTTTGCTACCAAATCTGTTGAAAATATTCTTGAGGTTTTTCATTGTTGTTGTTTCCTCATTTTTACTTTATAATGGATGTTTCATGCCAGAAATGATCTATTGAATATTTAGTTGAATATATGTTTATCACTGTGATTTCTAAGCCATATTTACCTATTTGGTCTATGTCTAATGATTCTTACATCTTTAGCTGTTTAATGGAACTTATTTTGGACATATACTAGGATTAAGAATTTAAATTATATTATCTTTCCAAATAACCTATTTTCTCCATGCATAATGTCATTTTTGTCCATACTTGTAGTTTTCATGTAGACTATCTTAATATATTAAATTGATTCATTTCTTTACATGCATCAACATTTATTACATTTATTCATCTGTTCATTCTTTTATTGGCACTTTTCTGTTTCCATAATTAAGGATTTACAAAATTTTGCTTTCTAAAGGGTACTTATATCCTCTAAGTCCAATCTATTCTGTCAATTTACCTTTTATAAATTTTCTTAATTTGTTAATTTTATCTTGCTTAATCTTTGGACCAGATTTTGACAAAAGTCACACTCTTGGGGCCGGAGGGTTAGCTCAGTGGTTCCGGCGCCTGCCTCACAAGTACAGTGGACCTGAGTTCGATCCCTGGTAACCACATATAATGCTGGGCGTGGAGACTCACGCCCACCAACAATCAACACCGCATACCACATTGCCGGATGTGGTGGCTCACGCCTGTAATCCCAGCACTCGGGAGGCAGAGGCAGGAGGATTGCTGAGTTTGCGGCGGCTTGCCTGGGCACCATAGGGAGCTCAGGGCCAGCCTGAACTACAAAGCGAGACCCTGTCTCCAAAAAAGAAAAAAATAAAAGTCACACTCTTAAATTTCAGTGTGATAAGACTTCACGTCTGTGTGTGTGTCTGCATTTGTCCATGCCCCTTTCTCATCACATGGGGAGAAACCAGAAGACTTCATCTGGGGTTGCTAGGTAAACAATAAATCATTAGGTTATTCTAACCTATTATTTAATAAATGTTTATTTGAAGAATTGTATCCCTTAGGTCTGTGAAAGGATTTAATTTCAACATATGGAATTTCTCAGTAGAATTGTTTGTAGGCTGGGAATGATTATATAAATTAATCACTATCCAGGAGGGAAGGAAGGGGTTTCTTTGTTGAAATCTCACATGGCTCTCTCATGCCAAATGCATTTCTGTCTCTGTCTAGGACTAAATGATCAATATGATTAGCTAATTTCACTCCCTTCATAAGGAGGAGATAATAACATCACCCTAGCCTCACTGTGCTTGCTCTTTGATGCCAATTCAGTGAGTTTCTCTCTGGAATATGTTTGGAAGAAACTGTGTCAAAATGTGAAGCAAAATACTGGGTCTTGGAACTCTGCTGTAAATGGTTTCCCTCCCAATCTTTTTGTTCTCACTCTTTCAGATTATGATAATAGCACAGAACTTGGGGGGAACGACAAATAAAATCTATTCGACCAATACTGTCTCCAGTTAACTGTGTTAAAAGTGCTTAAGACGTGCTCCTTGTCTTAAAGTAACTTTAGTCTGTTGTGCTGGATAAACACTTAACAAGTAGAAGAGCACTGTGGGATGAGTTCTGTAATAGAGCAACATCATTTAGGTGCGAGATCATTAATTATGCCCAGTTAGTAGTCAGAGTAACAAGCAAACAAAAATCCAGTTCACTGTGACAGGAATTCACCAGAGAGAGACTAATATAAATATCAATATAAAATATAGAGCTCTGCTTCAAATAAAATGAGTGACAATTTATCCTGAGATAAATATGAGTGACCAAGAACCCAGGGTGACATGTTCCTCTCTGGAAAACGTCACTTGAACTTCTATAGCAATAAATCAACATACTCAACAAATACATTGGTGGAGCATTAGGCAGGCAGACCAGGGCAAAGAAGAGAAATCTATAGATTTCAAATGTAGTAACTTCTTAGCTTTTGGGTGGATAGAGGCTAATGTCTAGTAGGCTTAACAATACATTCCAAGAAGTCCACTTAATAGCTATGAGAATGTTAGGTCAGATACAAAAGTTAAAAGTACAGGGATGTTTTCTCAAGTACCTTAAGATAGATCAAATTGGCTCTAGGTACATTCCATTTCTCCATAATCACCATGTCCTACTCACCTGAACTCAGACTACAAGCTCTTTAATAGAGATGTGGATTCTCAGAGAACTTCAGCTTTGCATAAGCAAATAAAAAGCTCAGCTACAGAAGTAAAAATTGGATAAAATACACGTAAAAATGTTTCTAGCAATCTACATGAACCTGGGTTTTGAAAGACGAAAATGAATGTAGACAAATCCATTACCAGGTTAAAAAAAAATAGCACAATAAATTTTGTGTGGGCAAGAAAAACAGATCATCTAGTATGATTTGGCTTGGTGTACATTATCGGGGAGCAAAGTTAATTTTATCTCTAGCTTTCATAGCCCTTTGTTGGGACAATCCCTTTAGCAAAAGGCAGACTCTCTTTAACAAAAGAAAAACAAATGGTAATTTGATAACTGGAGCCTCCTGTGTACATGGGAAGGACAGACAAAAGTAAAAAAGAGAGAGCGCGAGAGAGAAAGGCAAAAATAAAAGGAAAAAGAGGATAAAAGTGAAAAAATAGAAGCAATTTTGCTTGAATGTAGATATCATCTCCAACTGAAACAAAGAATCAAGGGTTCTGCTGGGAGAATCAGGAAGCAGCCATGAGACACACAGAAATGCGAGGGAGGATGGTGTAGATACATTGTTCTTGGTGCCTCTTCACTGTAAGATTCCAGTGGTTTCAATCCGCAAGAACCTTCAGTGGTTTTGTCTTCACAAATGAAAATTTCTACTGTAAATGTAAATTTCCCTCACAGAAGGGTAACTTCTGCTCCGTTTCCACTGCTTCTTTTTTGTCTTATTTCTCAAAACAATCCTCACTTCATAGGGGCATTTTGGAAGGGTGGCATAGTCTACTCTTCTACAGTGTGTTTGGATGGTTGGAAATAAAGCTAAAGATGAGGTAGTAATGATCTCCTAAGCCATACTATTAATTTTAAAGTTTGTCCTATGGGTAATTCAAAGGTTGAATGGTGCTGGAAACTGAAATGTTCGTATTTATATTTTAGAAAGAAAACTGGCAACACAATAGGAAGTTGAAGCCAGGAAAACATTTGGGAATAATTTGTTCTTGACAAATAAATGCAGAGCTTCCTTTCCATTACTTTTCTCTGCTGGAAGAGGACTAAGGTAAAGGAGGAAGTAAGAAAAAGAGAAGGATGGAAAGAAGTCCCCAGAGTAATTCAGATGCATTCTAAGTAGGGGTGAGGAACTGAAGCTCCATTCCTCTCATTCTGAGATTATCCCGACATCTCAAGCCTAGAAAACAGTAGCTAGGACTCCTGATTTTGATATGTCTCTCTTTTGATTTTCATGCCTGATCTTGACACTAAATCCTTTCGAGTTTTAGAAGTGTTTTTCCTGCCTTCCCTTCCATGACCAACATGAACTTCCAGTTAAATCATCTAATTAACATTTTGAAGGACGTTTCTTCCCTCTCCCTGTTGAGTACTTCCTACAGAGAATCTTCCCCAGACTCTCTTTTTATTATAACAAGCCTTGTTTAAAAGTTTAACTTAGAAGAACAAAAGTCAAACCCTCAGAGCAAATTTTAAAATTCTGTCCTGTCTACCATTGGGAGTGTCCTCATTTCTTGAAAATGATCATACTTTTCCTCCCAAAACCCCCCTTGGAATCCTTATTCTTTGTTTTGTACAAATCAAAAAGTTTTTCAGTGTTTCTCAGAGTTCAAATTTCAGCCCAAATCCATTTTCTTGCTACATCGCTTTGGTGGATAGGGCCAGCCCATACTTCTGTTATATAAAAGCTTGAAATTTAACTGAGAAAGACCTCCTCATTTTTTTTTTTTTTGAGACAGGGTCTCACTTTGTAGTTCAGGCTGGCCCTGAGCTCACTATGGTGCCCAGGCAAGCCTCCGCGAACTCAGCAATCCTCCTGTCTCTGCCTCCCGAGTGCTGGGATTACAGGCGTGAGCCACCATGCCGGGCATTGTGGTATGCGGCGTTGATTGTTGGTGGGCGTGAGTCTCCACGCCCAGCATTATATGTGGTTACAGGGGATTGAACACAGGACCTTGCACTTGCAAGGCAGGCGCCGGAACCACTGAGCTAACCCTCGGGCCCCCTCCTCATATTTTGATACACAGTTTATATTATGGATTTGCAAGTTTGACAAATTCACAAAAATAGTTCAATAATTGTCCCATTGGAACATACACAGTTCAACTAAGACTTATGGGTGAGTAAGAAATGTGGAATCTTAGAATATTATTGTTAAAGGATAAATATGTTAAATTCCCACTCTTAAAAAGAATAATCAATATATATATTGATATGGGAAGGGTATCCTTCACTTATATGATTAATAATTTTTGACTCTTCACAAAAGATACTTTTCCTCTATTGAGATACCTAGATGAGATTGTGGTTGAAGTTTATAAATGCATGTAATGATACACATTTCACAGCAAGAATCTAAGCTCAGAAGATATGGCCATATAATGAAGCCTTCAACACTGCAATATACACTTAATCTTTTTTTTTTTTTTTTGAGACAGGGTCTCACTCTGTAGTTCAGGCTGGCCCTGAGCTCACTATGTAGTCCAGGCAAGCCTGGAACTCGACTATCCTCCTGTCTCTGCCTCCCGAGTGCTGGGATTACAGGTGTGAGCCACCACGCCTGGCACTGTGGTATGTGGTATTGATTGCTGGTGGGCATGAGTCACCACGCCCAGCATTGTATGTGGTTACCGGGGATCGAACCCAGGACCTTGTGCTTGTGAGGCAGGCACCGGAACAACTGAGCTAAATCTCCTGCCCAATATACACTTAATCTTGATGTATATATGCAAATAATTCCATACATGTTGCAAGCACATTGTTTAAAGTGCTAGAAATTAGGAAACCACAAATCTCACATCAGGACAATATTTGGTAAAGTGGGATGCAAAATGTGTGTTATGTTTCCGTGCATAGGGCTGTGACAGGAAGTACAAGTGCTCTATTCTTCTTCACTTCCTTACACAAGAAACTATACTGTGTTAAGATTCCCACACTAATTTTTAAACAAGCTGAAGCTAATGTCTTCAATTCCTTCACCTAAGGGAAAAGCTTAACAAATGAGTTATCAACAGCAGACTAAGAAACAAGCTATAAGAAGGAGACTTTTAGTAAGGAAGAAAAGAATAAATATCTAAGACCAAATTTATGGTGATGTCACCTCTTATATTTATACCAGGATTCATCTGCTCTTTCCTACTCTTTATTTATTTATTTATTTATTTATTTATTTATTTATTTGAGACAGAGTCTCACTTTGCAGTTCAGGCTGGCCCTGAGCTCACTATGTAGCCCAGGCAAGCCTCGAACTCAGCCATCCTCCTGTCTCTGCCTCCCAAATGCTGGGATTACAGGCGTGAGCCACCATGCCCAGCCTCTTTCCTACTCTTAATCACCATTATCAGGAAACTAAGCACAAGGAACCATTAGTTCCATTATACAGAAAGCATATTTTTCCAGAGTATGAGCATTTTATTTATCCCAGAAATATTTAAATATCACAGGAGAAAATGAAGGATTTAATCTTATAGGCAAGTTAAAGTATTCAATCTCTGACCAATGCTAATTCTTGCTTTTTCTATCTTTAAATGCAGAATCCCCTTCACCTCCAGCTGAGTTTAGAAAATTCATTAAGTTCTGATGCTGATGTCACTGTCTCCATCCTGACCATGAACAACTGGTACAATTTTAGTTTGCTGCTATGCCAGGAAGACTGGAACATCACCGACTTCCTCCTCTCTGCCCAGAATAATTCCAAGTTCCACCTTGCGTCTATCATCAACATCACTGCTAACCTCTCCTCCACCAAGGACCTTTTCAGCTTTCTGCAGGTCCAGCTGGAGAGTGTTAAGAACAGCACCCCCACCGTGGTGATGTTTGGCTGTGACATGGAGAGTATCCGGCAGATTTTTGAAATTTCCACCCAATTTGGGATAACGTCCCCTGAAGTTCACTGGGTGCTGGGAGACTCCCAGAATGTGGAGGAGCTGAGGACCGAAGGTCTGCCCTTAGGCCTAATTGCTCACGGGAAAACCACACACTCGGCCTTTGAGTACTATGTACAAGATGCCATGGAGCTAGTCGCCAGAGCCGTAGCTACAGCCACCATGATCCAGCCGGAGCTTGCTCTCATTCCCAGCACGATGAACTGCATGGATGTGAAAACCACAAATCTCACATCAGGACAATATTTGTCAAGGTAGGATGCAAAATGGGTGTTGTTTCCGTGCATAAGGCTCGGACAGGAAGTACAGTTTTCCCATTTCTCCTGTTTGTAGAAACCTTGACTCTGAATAGCTGTAAAATCTAACAGTATTTCTGAGAGGATCTGGGGTAATTTAAGGCTAGTACCTCACGACCTACTATGTGTAATTTGACTTAGTAAGTGCCTGTATAGAGCAAGCGTTTAGTCCCACTTTAAAGCTGGGTTTCGACCCCTAGTCACCATGTGTTCTTTGCAAGTTATTTGAAAGCTCTATCAGTTGTTTAAACTATAAATTAAAGTAATTATTAGCTAAGTAGAGTTCAAGGAAGATAGCATGAAATTTTACATGTGAAGGAACTTACACCATGCTAGGCTCAGGTAGATGTACCACAGATATTTCTTTCCCTCCTCACTCTTTCTAATATCCATAGACTGAAAAAAAAATCTAAATATATACAGGAAACAGTCAGACAGGACTGGAGAGATTTCTTTCTCTACTCCCAAATCATAAGGCGCATAGTCTGCTTCTTACTACCTGCAGTTACTTTGCTGAATTTTACTTTCCTGTGTTCTCTCCTTGTGCAAAACAGATATAACAGACCTTTTAACCTATGGAGTCATTATGATGGATGACAAACAGATAGGAGATAGACAGACAGACACGTAGAACTGAGTTTCACGGGAGAATTGCTACTTTATTATTTTAACACACTGTTGTCTCTTATTTTGTATATAAATAATTTTACTGATGCATATTCTAAATACATGCCTTTCTTGCTTAGTACTTCAATCTGATTCAGAAGCTAGAGTGGAGAAATATCCACTTAAAATAGATAATAACCCATAAAATGAAAATGGTTTTCACAATCCCTGGGAAAAGCAGAATGACCTCAAAGTATGTTTTGTAGAAGCCTAGATTTTCCTCTGGAAAAATCTCATTTGAAGTCAAAGTAGACAAGTTAGAGAAATACTGTATTTCAGAGGTCAAAGCTGGCCTGTAGACAGGCCTCATTTTTAGGCAGTCATCTTCAAACAGTGACATTTCACTAAACTGAAGAGCACCAGGCAATTTCTGAATCTTACTTTTAATAACACGAATGTTTGGTAAAGTTGGAGGCAGTCTTCCAAACTTACATTTAATTCACGTGTGTAGAATCATCACCTGCTGTGAGCAAGGTCACATGCCGCATGCCATGTATGTGGCAGGATTAAAAACTGATCATGAACTACAAATATCTTTAAAATATCATTAATATAAAATACTTAAAATTTATTTTTTAGAAATTTACTAGTGAAAAAAAATTAGATGTTCTATCATTATCATAACTTCTCATTTTTCCCATATGTATTTCAGTTTCCGTAAGTTGAAAGTTTTTGCATATCTTATGGCTGCTATTAAGATTTAATCTATTGTTGAAGCTGGAGATTTAGCTCAGTGGTTCCAGTGCCTGCCTAACAAGCACAAGGTCCCTAGTTCGATCCTCAATAACCACATACAACAATACCAGGCATGGTGGCTCATGCCTGTAATCCCAGCACTCAGGAGGCAGAGGCAGGAGGATTGCTGAATCTGAGGCTTGCCTGAGCTACATAGTGAGCTCAGGGCCAGCCTGAACTACAAAGCGAGACCCTGTCTCAAAAAAAGAAAAGAAAGAAAAGAAAAATAAGATTTAATCTATTGTTTATAAAATAGTATTTAACTGAGGTTTAGGATCCTATCTAAGACAAAAAATATTCTCTGCATTGGGCACATAAACTAAGCTTTGATTTATAATTCCAAACACTTATTTGGGAAAGATAACCATAAGTAGAAAGAAAAAAAGCCACTAGTGAAAATTATAATAAGTTATTTAACATTTTTCTATCCTATATAATTAGAGGGACCACAAGAAAAATTATTATGAGTCCCCAAAATATTTAGAAATTACAGGAAAGGGTAGTTTTAAACTTCAGTTGTTCACATGTTCAGGATTCAAAATCAACTGATTGAGGGGCTAAAGATGTAGCTCAGTGGCCCACATCTGCATGGCAAGTGGGAGGTCCTGGGTTCAAGTCACAGTACTGGGAAAAACAACTGACCTTTCTGGATGCAAAGATTTAATTTATATTAAAAATTACATGCCTTTTTCCAGAAGGATCTCATGGAACTTTCTACATGAAACTATACAACACTACTTCCCTCATTCTGTCATTACATGTGTCTGACTTCTGAACTCGAATATAAATTCTAATAAATACAGATACCGTTATTCAGACTGGCCCAAAGGCTAGCACATAGTACATACTAAATAGTTATTTACTGAAATTTATTAACATAGGAAGCAGGAAACTTTTTGTTTGTTTCTCTTTTTGTTTTTGTTTTTTTGTTTTTTTTTTTTTTTGAGACAGGGTCTCACTTTGTAGTTCAGGCTGGCTCTGAGCTCACTATGTAGCCCAGGCAAGCCTCGAACTCAGCAATCCTCCTGCCTCTGCCTCCCGAGTGCTGGGATTACAGGCTTGAGCCACCACGCCCGGCAGGAAACTTTTTATTGTATTTATATCCTCCATCATCTGCTGCTGTAGAAGAAAATAAGTAGTCGGTAAATAAATTAAAAATAGATACCTTTCTTGTGCCTACCAAGATACTGTCTGGTTTTGTTCCTTTCCTTTCCTTTCCTTTTTTTTTTTTTCTTTTCTTTTCTCTTTATCGAATGTTAGACTAGTAGATAACCTCTACTCTCATGGCTGATTCTACATTTTCATTCTACAAACTTTGAAACTTGAAAAAGAGTGTGAGGCTTGGTACTCAGCAGTAGTTCGTGATATACAGGGGTCAGTGACAATATTTCCATCTCCAGGGATGTGTTTGAAAAATGAACTCAAAGAACTTCAGGAAATATGCCTAGGACTTCTTAAACTCCCTGAGGAATACAGTCAAAGAAAAAGTTTCTAAGTGTTCAGGAAGAGGTCAGGAGGAGTGGGGGAAACCCTAGAAAGTCTTTATAATGAATAATTTAAAAGCTGTGTTAAACCATAAAATATCTGTGGAGTTTTTATCATCTGTATGTATTTTGTTTAATTCAGGCTTTTAGGAAGTTAGTTATTCTCAGTCCATAAGTCGCATCCGCATATAGTAATTTTCTTAATTGTTCCTAAATTTTGTGAAGCTGACCCCACTTCCTCCCTGCATAATAAAAGCCAGAGGATAATGAGCCTTGACTAGTGGGTGTCCGAGTTGTGCAAGCTTTCATTTCTCACAAAGCCATTTTCAGTTTGGGCTGACAGAACTGTTAACATTTTTAAATGTTAATGAAATCGCCCAAAACATGACATTTTCAGTGTAGGTTTTTAGACTAGAAAAATCATTTCTCATGGCAAACTACAGACATAATTACAGGTATAAGGAACTCTATCCGTTCCACTTTTCCATGTGCCAGAACAAATATCAATCATAAGTAGATGTAGACAGAACCATTTGAGAACAAAGTTCATTGTGTGATCTTCAACAATTTATTTAGAAGTTATCTTGCTAAACGTTAATTGCTTGGAGCCATTATAGATGGCATATTATTTTGACAATATCAACATAAATACAAATGCCTGGCTGTTTTGATTCAGCCAGTGGCCAATTGTTGAACTACGGTGAGTAGAAAAAAATGAAGACACACATCATACAGTTTTGGACCTGAAAGTCTAGGGGATAAAGTGAAAAAATAATAAAATGATTATACAGCAATGGAACATATAGAATATATATATATATATATATATATATATATATATATATATATATATATAATTTTTTTTTTTTGAGACAGGGTCTCACTTTGTAGTTCAGGCTGGCCCTGAGCTCACTATGTAGCCCAGGCAAACTTTGAACTCAGCAATCCTCCTGTCTCTGCCTCCTGAGGGCTGGGATGACAGGCGTGAACCACCATGCCCGGCAACAATATATTTTAAAGAATAGAAATACCAAGAATACCAAGAAGGGAATATTTAATACTTCCTAAAATTTGGTGATGGACCTTAATAAATGAGTAGAAGTTTTCAGGCTGAGAGCTAATTCATAGGCCCAAAAAAGGTATATGGAAATTTATCAAGATCTGAAAAAGAAACAAAGTACAGTGGTTGGAGCATAATTGCATATGAAAAGGGACTGTGATGATTCTGGAAAAGTAGTTAATTTGATGACATACCACCTAGAGCTCCTATTGCAGACTAAGGACTTTGCATTTCCTATGCACGCTGGATGTCGGCTGAATGGCAGAACATTAGGTATGACACTCATAAAATTACAATGCTGTCCGGCAGGAGATTTAGCTCAGTGGTTCCGGCGCCTGCCTCACAAGTACAAGGTCCTAAGTTCGATCCAGTAACCACATACTATGCTAGGCATGGTGACTCACGCCCACCAGCAATCAATACCACATACCACAGTGCCGGGTGTGGTGGCTCACGCCTGTAATCCCAGCACTCGGGAGGCAGAGACAGGAGGATTGCTGAGTTCAAGGCTTGCCTGGACTACATAGTGAGCTCAGGGCGAGCCTGAACTACAAAGTGAGACTCTGTCTCAAAAAAAAAAAAAAAAATTACAATGCTGTAATAAATTACCCAAATAAAACAATACAATAAAAAAGCCTTAAAAGTATTTTTAAGCCATTAGTATACAAACATTTTTCATTTCTCCAAATTAGTTTCAGCCATGCCTACGTTCCTCCCTGTTGCACTCTCGACAGCAGACTCTAGTAGAAGCGACTAGAAGTTTACGGATTTGCCTATTTCTAGGTCAGGAAACAGCCGGCACATATGTGACGAGTCTGGGCACTGACCGACATCATGGACTCCTTGGTCTAAAACATCCCTGGCGCTTTAGCGAACTGATCCTAGTTCTAGAATTATTCAAGCTTACAAGTGAGGTGCAGGATGCTGACTTCCTTCTTTAGGAGCTCCCGGACGTCATTCCTGTGTCCTGTAAGAACCAGCATATTGAAGGTTATGAATAGTAAGTGAAGCCCCTGGTGAAACAAAGAGTAAAAGATAGAGGATTCTCAGAAAGCATAATTCTTTGCTACTGTTCTCCCCGCGGGAGAAGATATACTCATTTAAGTATCCATGCTTTTGTCCACTTTCCTTTGACTTTGGTATTCAATAGTCACTCTTCATTGAGACACCCCCCATTCTATCATTGATTATCCTCTAGCACTGGCACATACTCCTAGGTCCCTTCCTCAGCTGACTCTGACAGTTGACCCAACATGTGTAAGACACTTTCCCATCCAAACTATATTCATCTTTATATTTAAGCAGTCAAGCAATACTGAGATTCATTGGCCTTTCATCAAAAGTTTTTTTTTTTTTCTTTGAGACAGGATCTCCTTATGTGGTTCAGGCTGGCTTTGAACTTACTATAAAGCCCAGGCTGGCCTTGACTCATGGCAATCCTCCTGCCTCAGCCTTCCAAGTGCTGAGATTATAGGCATCACCACTATGCCTGGCTTGATTTGATTATTCTTTTTTTAACCTATTAAGAGCATGTGTGCTGTGCACTGTGAGACACTAGAAGAGCCCAGAAGACAACAAAAATCTCTTCAAGCAACTGAAGGTGCACCTTGGTGATGCTTTACAACTCATGCTTGGGCCTTAAAAGAACTCCATGAGGTCTTAAGTCTGCACGATATAATTCTAATTCTGTATTCTTGTCCACTGTCACTATAATTGAATAGAATTGTGATCCTAGCAAAGGTATTTAAAGTCTATAAGAATTTTAAGAACTCTAAGAAGTCCTATCTCAAAAAGTAAATAAAGGGCCTAAAGTCATTCAGCTGGTACCTTGTCGGGGAAGATTTAAGCCAATTTACTTAAATTTAAATTCTAAGCTCTTTTTAAATTAATATAAATCTTCCTTAATTAGGGCCCTACTACCTTTTAAATTAAAATATTTTCAGATGGGCCGGAGGGTTAGCTCAGTGGTTCTGGTGCCTGCCTCGCAAGCGCAAGGTCCTGAGTTCAATCCCCGGTAACCACATATAATGCTGGGCCACCAACAATCAACACCACATACCACAATGCCAGGCATGGTGGCTCATGCCTGTAATCCCAGCACTCGGGAGGCAGAGACAAGAGGATTGCTGAGTTTGCGGTGGCTTCCCTGGGCACCATAGTGAGCTCAGGGCCAGCCTGAACTACAAAGCGAGACCCTGTCTCAAAAAAAAAAAAAAAAAAATTTTTCAGACAAAAACAATATAAATGTAGAGACACAGTTATGCATGTAGAAGTAACTTCTAAGGACCTCTCCCAAGGCAGACCGGTTAGCCTGTAGCTTTCAACATGCAGCTGAAAGTAATGCAATTATCTTTAGTAGTGAAGCCCTAAAGAAAATGCATTGCTTGTGGGTGACTTATTATATCCAGCCATCACTCCTAGGTCCACTTTCTCTGCTGGAGCTGCCTAACAGTTGGCATTTATAGAAAACATGCAGCATATCTCAGAGACACACAAGGCCTATGCTTCCAGCTGCTGTCATCAGGAGCTCCTGTTCCTGAGCTAACTGGTTAAAATCCTTTGAACTTTTCTCTCCACCTAGGTTCCTTAAATCATATTAAGATCCAAGTCTAAAAATTTTACTAAATTCAAGGTACTATGCTAAGGGACATTGGAAAATGTGTATTCCCTCAGATCACTATTTTGATAAAGACAACTCGGATTTATTTACTCTAAGAATTATCAGGTATTGAACTGTGGAAGTTTTCTCAACTAGAGATTCTGATTTCTTTTTGCCAAAGAGGAAATCTTATTGTTGACTTTTTCACTTTATATGTATCTACTGTAAAATTTGGAAACACTCCAAGAAGTTGTGCCAAACAGATCTTGCCACAGTTTTCATACATATGGGAGTGGAAAACAAAGAAAGAAGTGCTGACTCACCAGGTACAACACAGAGAAACAAGAAATCCCCATACCTGATTTCTTGACATAGTAACCTCCTCACATCCACCAATAGTAACGCATCCCACAGTGAGTATTTATATTCCATTACGACCCAACTACATGGAAAAGTCCCTCTTCCTCTTGAAGAAAAATTGAAGGATGCCAGAAGTACCTCTTCCATGACAGGTTTACTTATAACTCAATTTTGCAGATATTGGCAACACACAGAGGACAAACAAATCATACATCTTCACATATATTTAATGTCTGTAACCTCTGAACTGACAGAAATCTCATTTTTTAAAAATGGCCATGGGTTTTTTTTTGTTGTTTTGTCTTGTTTTTGGAGCCAGGGTTGCCATGTGTATTCCAGGTTGACCTTGAACTCACTACATAGCCCAGGCTGGTCTGGAGCTCTTGGCTATCCTCCCACCTCAGCCTCCCCTAGAGCACTGGGATGACAGGCCTGTGCCACCACGCCTGGCTGGATGTTTGTTTTAAACAGTATAATTAATGATTACAGAATGTGAGGCCATCTGTGCTGAGGACTGAAATATAGTAATTTCCAATTCCCATTAAACGTCTTATCAGAGAGATTTCCCATTGAACTAATTTCTATTTCTGATACTGTAGTATCCACTATTCAGAAGGAAAATGTATCAGACTTGTGATGCTTCAAACACTCCATAAATTTCAAACACAAATGCTGCCTGGATGATTGTGCTGCATATTTTTGGCAAAATGATGAACGCTTTAAGAGACACATCTTTACTTTGAGCAGAAGACATGTATTTAATTAAATATTACTGAGCAGGGCTTCTGGCAAGGTGCTGTGTTGTGCCCAGGATTCAAAGACAACTCAAGGTGACAGTGCTTGGCTGAAAGCCCAAGCGTTTTCACCTCAACAGGCTGCACGGGGCCTGGGTGCCTCCCTGGGGCAGGATTGGCGGGGGGTCCTTCCTAAATGCCACCCAGGGAAGATACATCTCTCAAAATGCAGTGTGCCAAGATCTCGGCCTTGGAGGGTTGTGCAGTCTCAAGAGTCAAAGTTGAGATTAATAAGCTATGAGCTGCTCAATAGGATCAGAGAAGAGTTGAGAAGTCCTTTTCCATACAGGTCAAGGAATTGCTTACATTTAATGTTTAATTTGGAGAGCTATCCTGGGCACCAAGAGCAAACTCAAAGCCACGTGTCCTGACAGTTGGTCGATAAATAAAGTCTGTGGCTTACCTGGTAAAACTCACGGTATCATACAGGAAGCAGGCATCAAGGGTTCTGTGACCCAAGCCCCAAAGTGAGAACTAATTAGTAACAAAAGACATATGAACAGAGAAAGGTATTCTGGGGCTGGAAGAAGGGGTGAGGTAACAAAAATATGTTAAAAATAAACAGACAAAAATAAATAAATGGAAGTAAATAGATGGATTTCAGAAGGTAGTGGGAGGGGAGCCAGGGTAGCAATACAAAACAAGGGGTTTTCTGAGCCTAGTGACACTTACCTGTAATCCCAGCACTCTGGGTCAGGAGAATAGCAAGTCTGGGCCAGCCCAGACAACTTAGCAACTTAATAAAACCCTAC
>PVIC010018437.1:0-31600 GCA_004025085.1 Thryonomys swinderianus
TTTTTGAGACAGGGTCTCGCTTTGTAGTTCAGCCTGGCCCTGAGCTCACTATGGTGCCCAGGCAAGCTGCCACAAACTCAGCAATCCTCCTGCCTCTGCCTCCCGAGTGCTGGGATTACAGGCATGAGCCACCATGTCCGGCATTGTGGTATGCGGTGTTAATTGTTGGTGGGCGTGTCTCCACGCCCAGCATTATATGTGGTTACCGGGGATCGAACTGCGCTTGCGAGGCGGGCGCCAGAACCACTGAGCTAACCCTCCGGCCCAAGAAAATACGTTTTTAAAAAGGGTCACACTTTTATTTCCACTGTAAAAAAATCAAATCTTTATTGGGTAGGTTATAAGCCCCCAAAGCAAAAGATGATCCATTATACAATGAATACTAGCTTCTTTAAAAGCAATTGTTTGCTTTTATCTTGTTTTCAAATCTGGCTTCCAAACCACAAGGTAAACAACTCTCCCGGTTCTCTTGGCTTAGCACAGTGGGAAGAGGTCAAGGGCCTCTGCACAGCACCCACGGACCTGGGCGGCCTCTGGGGATGCATGCCCCTGCCCAGAGGGTCCTGCTGGCACTGGGAAGTCGCTTTCACACCCTGCAGCTCCCGCCAGCTCCAGTGGGATCCAATGAAAGAGGCAGAGTGATCATAAACATGGCTCTGTCTATGTACTACTTCCTTCTCTGGCCACAGCCATTTTTTTCCTTCCACTAAGGAGCTGTCTTGCTTCATACTGCAGCAGAAATGACACCTTGGACTCAGTCATCAGAATACTGATTGTGGTAAAGGGAACCTCATGGAGGAAAAGAACGTACATCCTTCATTTAAACTACAAATTCAGTAAAGGAGTTCTAGAATGTATGATATATTGTGAAATACTAAATAAGTAAATGTTCAAAGGGAAATGAGGTACAGATAAGTAACGAGGGGAAAGAAAAAAATATGATGGTTTAAAAAAAAAAACAAACAAAGCTCATGCATACAGGAGCCAGGGGTTGTAGGTTGGGGAGGGGAATGGGAAAAAAATGAGAATTAACTGTGCTATATACCAGTATAAATTCTCAATGTTGAATGTGATTGTGATGTGTACATATAATGTACCAATAAAGATTCAAATAAAAAATTAAATTCAGCTTAAGAGAAAATGATGAGGATGCTTTCCTTGTGACACTAAGTTAGGACTGTGTCCTAGAAGTTTTAAACAGCATTATGGCAAATCACTGTGGATTCTGTCAGAACAGCTACCACAACGTGTGAACCACGACAGTGCTGGGCTCCATCTCAACGGCTTTTTTTTTTCTAAAGCAAATTAGCTCAAGAATCACTATTTCTCCACCCTAGCTCTTTGGCGCTAAGTGGCTTTGGAGGGCGACTCCCACATGAGAAACTTCTGACGCTCCTGCGGAGATGGCCGCTCGAAGAACTGGCTGCCTGATTAACTATTAACTGCGCTCAATAGGATTAGATAATGAAGGGCACTGATGACCATTAATTAGGAGGAGGGCACATTAATTTGTCACCGTGTAGGGCCCTTACAATGATTTATAGGTTAGTGCTACTTGCGAATGTGAAGGGAAAGAGAAAAAGAGAAAGAACCATGAAGTTACCTTCTCAAGTGGCCAGCTTAAAGGGGGCAGAGGGTCAACGAGGGGCCGCAGTGGTCACTGAAGGGTGACGTCCCGAACACCAAAGCTGTGCCACGCCGCATCGACCGTCATCGGGTGACGGAGTTAAAAATATGCTAATTTATTGGTGGCAATTCTCTCTTTTTATGGTTTCAAGTAGTTAAGACAAGTGGCTGCTTCAGAGCTTTTCATTTGAAAAGAGATTAAACAAAATGGTTTGTCAAGGCTGCTTGGCTGTTTTATGCCTTTGTTTAAAAAAAAAAATTGCACCAATACTGATAACTATCCCATCAGCCAAAAGTCATCTCTCCTTGAACATCGACTTCGTTAATAAATACATCAACTCTAATTGCTTAATAGTTCTACGTTCATTTGCTCTTTAGCAAGATTAAGTTGAAATAAATCTTTTGTACTACTATTTTCTGTCATCACTGCTTGCATAAAGGTCATAAATATTTCAGTATTGTAGAAAATTTACTTAAAACCACTACTGTAAATTATACTTTGTTTAATTCAGCGTGTGAAGGGAAAGGCAATTTCACTAGAAGTAAAGAACAACACTTTCAGGGTGCAGACCAGAAGCGACTCTGCCTCGCCACGCACAGTCAGGGGCAGCATTGCATTCCACACACAAGCAAGCACAGCTCATTAACAACGAATTAAAACTGCTTCTGAAAGCCTCGATAATATGCATGTCATATTTGTCATGCAAGTTTGGAGCTTATTTTAACAGACATTTAGAACACTATCATTTTTTCTGTACTCTAATGATAAACCCCTTAAAATAAGAAAGAGATAGCAAAAACCTATTCTGTGTGTTACATCAAGAGAACTTAGTAGTTGGCATGAAACACCTCTTAAGAATATCATTAAAGGCAAAGAGAAAGGCAGGAGATCGTATTTAACTCGAGTGTAAACTAAAACATAAAAACGCCCTTACCTCAATGGTGAATAGCTTCCTTTTTAACTTAAAAGCTAAGTCTTTGACATCTGATTCATCGCAAATCAAGTTATTAAGCCGAGGAATCTGCCGAATATGAATCAAACCTTGCAAAGAGAAAAATCAAAAGAAAAAAATTTTAAAATGCTGTCATCAGATGCATTAATTAAAGTCCACAGCAGAATCCTGTGATTTACATGCAGGGCTCTCCCTTTAAACCAGGGCTCAGGCCAGGAGTAGTGAAGCAAATGGTGTGATTATGCTCAAGCAATCAGGCAGAATAAGATAAACAGAAATGCTGTGCAAGGAAAACTAATTGCACTTCGGTACACAAGTACAGATGTAAAGAGGGATCTTAATTCTTGTCAAAACTACAGCCGGTTTGTGTGTGATTCTCCCTTGTATTTACAGTAAGCAAATATGGCTATCACCTTGCGTGCTGCCCACGGCACTGCTGAGTGATCTTCACTTTATTAAATGCACCAGTGAGCAGCCAGCAAAACAAGGCTATGAGCTACTGATTATCAGCAAAGCTCTAATAAGAAGTGCTGCGTTCTGGGCCTTGTTGGTGACTTGGGAACCCTGTGGAGGGAGACTGCCCTTGAGAGCGCCCCGTGGGCCCGGACTGGACCCCAGGCCGTCCGAGCTGCTCATTTCCATGGCCTGCTCACCGGCCTTCACAGGACTGCCACAGGCTTGGGAACGGTGCTAGGTAAACCACGAGCCCGCCTTTTGTCAGTGGCAGTGCCTGATAATTCCTTCCGACAAGGGCACTGGGTGGCTTTGTGCAGTCTCATGTTGCCTCTGATGGAACGAGGGTCATTTCCCACAGACGAGGACACAGCATGCCCTCGGTGCACCTCCCTCCCTATTAGACACAAGCCCAGCTTGGAAGCCACCGTGGCAGGACACGCCTGGTGAGGGGCAGGCACCCCCTGCCGACCCAGTAGTCCCTCTGAGTGCTAGGTGTGCCGGAAGCTCAACAGCGCAGGGGTTTGTCCACACTTAGGAGGGTGAACCTCCAGGTGCTTCGTCACTTTAGAAATGATACCCACAAAACAAACACATACCACTAAAGTGGCTCACTGTACTTTTCAAACTTAAAAAATGTAGAAAGCACTATTGAAAACATAGTTTCTAGTTATGAATTAAAATACCCCAACAGAGCTGTTTGGTAAAATATACTCATTTGAAATAAGCACATCATGCAACCACACATTTCTCCTTTTAACCTCACAGGTGCTGGTCTGGCTATGAAGTCAAGAGGCCTTCCCCATGAATGCGCTCTCTCATTGCAAGGCCTTTATGATCCAAGTCTACCAGTCACCAGAGCTCAGGACTCACTCAGGACTCGGTGGGGAGCATTTACCAGTTCACAGATCTCAGCACAGAGATTCACAGCCCCTCGACTTTTGAAATGCTCTCATCAAGAAATAGTATTTTTCAGAATATAAAATCTAGTTTTACAAAGTTAATGAGCCAATCATCGTGATACTTATAAATGACAATACATAATTTATTATAATGATGTTCAACTCGGTAGCACTAAAAGAGAAAGAACAAATGTAAAAATACTCAAGTCTTAGTGGCTCTCTTCTGATCTCAGCAAAGCTGACACATGGACTGAATTCTACACAGTGTACGGCAGGCACAGGCCACGTGGGCACTTGGTCAAGAGAGCAACCAACAGGCACATTACTGTGTAGAGCTTCGCGTCATAGCTTATCGGGTCCAGCTTAAAAAAATCAGTGTAGACTGCTATTATATTTTTAAAACTCAAAGCACTGGCCGATGAAAGTATACTTTTAAAATAATTTTTGTGTACATCCTAATACATGAACCAACAAAGTAAGTTCCATAGACAAAATCATAGTAGCAGACTTCCAAGAAGCTCCTGAATTTTTAGAAGTTTCTATGCAAGTATAGTAATTCTTCAACAGTAATAGCAATAACTTGTAATTTATTTAGAATACATAAGTAAAAAAATTTACTATATTCTATATGAAGTTTAAACCAAGAGCACATGTAACTACTAAATTTAAAATTCAAATGCTTCTGTGTAATAATTTTCATTTAAAAAATTCTCTAATTAACCAAGTGGCTAAAGCGATATTAAAAGCTTTTTAAAAATCGGGGCTGGGGTGTAGGTCAATGGCAGAGTACATCTTGCCATGCACAAGTCCCGAGTTCAAACTCCAGCAGCAAAAACCAAAGCTTGAGACGCGTGGGTGAGACGCTGAGGGGCTCCCGTGTCGGCCATGGCCACAGGCAGGCACCTCCTTACCCCAGGCTGAGCCTCTGACAGCCAGGCCAGGGTGTGCGTCAGTGTGTGTGTGCTCAGGATCTGGGGGCCCCCGAGCTGAAGCGTTACGAGGTGGGTTCTGGGCTGGGGTTCCTCCACTTGTGCAGTCAGAATTAACATGATGCTTACTTCCAGTGCAGCTTAAAAGGACGACTGAGTACAGGACTCGCAGCGAGTGGGACACACCCAGGGGGTCTAAGCCAGGCCCCAGACCTGGGCTCGGCCCTCTCGGTCAGCAGCCTCTGGCTCCCACGCAGTGTGATGAGGCGCTGCCGGACAAGGGAGCAGGGAGCACATCTCCTGTGAGGGGCCCTTGCAGTGCGGACTGCACAGGCCTCTGGGCAGCCAGGCCATGGCCTCCTCGCCCGAGGGCACGCTTACCATGATAATCCTTATAGAGAGGGCTGGTTTCTCTCTCTGAACCAATAAATGATTCCAGGCCCACGACAGTGTCTGACAAGTGTGTAACACGAGCAATGACTGCTTTGTTCTGCAAAACAGAAATGACACACTCATGTTTAAAAATATAACATCTCTACAGCACCACGATGACATCTTGATGACAAATTACAGCGGAGACAGATGATCAGAGCAGAGACATGACTTAGAAAAGTTAAAGCTGCTACTAGCTAAAAACTGGACCAAATGTGCTCTTAACTGAAAATCCCAACCTGCATAGGTACCCTACTCTAACTGAGGAGCTGAGAGGAAAACAATTTAGTAGAAAACGTAATTATTTTTCACTCGCCTTCAAGGGCAAGGCTACCTTCATTTTCATTCTCTATTGTTCTTCAAATTACTTTTCCCATCACCCACTGGAAAATCTTGCAGACGACAGGACTGAGAAGCCACAGACAGCACAGTACACAGCAGAAGGCAAGGGGCCCATGTCGCCCGTCAGCTGGGACCAGGTCTCGGCCCGGGAACAGCCGAGAGCTTCGGTGACATGCCAGACAGCGAGGGTCCCGCGAAGGGCTGCGACGTGGCCAGTGCCCAAGGCTTCTCTGCCGCCTTCCAGACACTGCCCCGCGGCTCTGGGCAGACAGCAGAGGAAAAGGGAAGACGGTAGCTGGGCAGCACTCGTTACCGACACAATCAAGATGAATTCAGGTTCTGTTAAACACACAGCACTGGTCCAAAAATAATGTGCCCAGCCATTAAATAGCAAAAACTGAAAATACCCACTCTTGGCTCTAAACATGAACTCATCAGCTGTCTCGCTGGTTTTTAGAATTACTTAACGACATTCCATTGTTCCCTTTAGTCCCCGACAGGGCAGCAGGTCAGCAAACTGCGAAGGTGTGCTATCACATTTTTACCCTCAACACCCAGAGTTTATAAAACAGTGTGATTATGAAGCTCTCTTGTACACGCCAATGCCCATCCGTTTATAAGTATGTTTGAAAAAAAGGAAGGGAAATGTGAAATGGTCAAGAAACTGTAACACTTCGATGCCCTTTCTTCTGGCAGACAAGACGCCACATACTACGCAGGGCTCTCCAGTAGTGAGGACAGCCGACTGGCCGGCAATCCTCTACTTCTCAAGCCCCTTTGCAAGGACGGAGCAGGAATGGAAGTTTAAGGGAGGGCAGGCCAGCGTTCCTGCTGGAGGCACCGAGAACCTGCAGATGGCAGAAATGTGTGCTGGCTAGAGGGCGTTCCAGCCTTGAACCAGTGTCCCTAACAAGGGCCAGCAAGAGTCCTTCCCTCGGCTGTCCTCGATGGCTCCAATCACGTGGTCTGACAGGCATGGAAAACAAACACCACTTGGAAATGCCTATTTTTTCCCATAGGTGATTTTTCACACAGCGGTGAGAAAATAATCCAGATCGATCCCTTTCAGTCCTGTGCACAGGAGATAGTCCTGCTCCAGGGCTAACAGGCTCAGAGCTGTACACACGTTCCTCTCAGTATTTCTTTAGCAGAGATCGTTATATCAAACTCCTCCAGGTTGGGCTGCAGCCAGTTATTCTTCACCCAAACAAAAATGTCTGCCAGACATTCCAACAGCTGGGAGACAGTTCCCAAAGAGTCCGCTTGAAAATGATTCATTGTGCTGGTCTGAACAATGTGTGGGGGTGGGGCGGGTGTGGCTGGGTCGGTGAGAGAGGGTGAGAACAAGTGGAAGATGGAGAAAACCATGTGGCCCCCACAGAGAAGAATCTTGGATCACAACCAACAGGCTCGTATCATTTCATTTTCAGTGTAAACTCAACTGGGAAGAGTTCTCCTGTCATGGACCCTCCTCTGATGAACAAGTACTTACAGAGGCTACTGCAATATTTCTTAAATAAAAGGTCAGATTTACTTTTATCTATCAAGACAAGACAAGTCTCTGTGTGCAAATATCTTAATCTGAAGTTGTAAAAGGCATTCTGGGTTAGAACTCAAATACTGAAGATCTCAGTGCTATAGACCAGCACCTCCTCACTTACACACATACTACCAATACAAGGATTAACAAAAATTGTCATGTGACTGATTTCCATTCTAGTAATACGGAAGCCAGATGCTATGTATTTAAATGGTTAACTCAACATTTAGTTCCTTCATTTACCCTAAGAATGAATCATTCATAAGCTAATAATCAAAATTAAGAAATCACATTCATCAATATTATAGGTCTTTTTAAGGTACTCTGAAGAGGAAAACTGATTAATTTCAAATATAAAAGGCACACAGAGCCTGTATTTCAAGATTTCTAAGAAACTCATTCACATATTTACTCTATTTCTCAGTTCTACAGGCTGATATCACAGCTGTTAATTATAAACTAACTCTTTTTAAAGCTTGCATGAAGATTTACAGCACGAACTTTTCATCATATTATCATATTGCTGTAAAAAAGTATATGAGATACATTTAACAATGATCTTACTTTCTACATAGCTATTTTGTGAAAGTTTATATAATATGGTGAAACAAATTAACAAAATTGTACAGATATCTGAAAACGAATCTATAGAATAAAAGGAAATGGAAGTTATACAAGAATACTATCTAATGATAAACTTATTCAGTTTTCTAGTGACTTATGGAAGCACAGAAGGTATTTGGGCACATAAGTGACATTTTCTTAATGTATAAAAATGTGTTACAGATGACTTCTGTACATCCAAGATTCATAAGGGATACAATCTGTTGATGTAATCTTACCTGAAACCATTCTTGTCAGAAAGTCTTTCAAATCATAATATTAATATTAAATGGTTCTTTAGCTAAGTGAAAGTCAATTTACTCAGAATCTAAAATTAACAGCTTCAGGAAACCCTTAAAAGCATAATCATCACAATTCACTTTAGCAGGGAATACTATGGATAACAAATTGTCATAATGTGATCAGCAGTGTTCAGAGAGCTTTAACATAATGATTGGAGTGAAGGGCTTCAAAGTGCAACTTCTACATTTTCATCCTAACAGATGCTGAGACTTTTTATAGGCATAACAGAGATGTCCAACTCCTTGTGTCTTCCGGAGATAGTTGGAAATGGAGAAATAAAAGTATCTGTGTCAACTGCTCAAATGTAAATCTGAATGTAATTTTTCCATCAGTTCTGAAGTTGTCACAGTGATTTTCACTGACAGCATCTGAGCACATCCAGACACACGGGGCGGCGCGAACTGCGTCCGGGTGCACGCGCGGCTCCGTGACATCACCGAGTGTGCTCAGCGACCCCCACGCTGCCCTCACCCGTCTGGATCTGAGGGGGACTTGAAAATCCTTCTCACACTAGACACATCTCCCTTTGTGCCTGGGCCAGAGTTGTCAGCTCTGGACAGTGGCCAAGACACGACTAGGAGGGAGGCCAGGACAGAGGAGAGCCAGGATCCAGAGTTTGCAGAGTTCGCTGGCAGCCTAGCGCGCATGGAAATGAGTTGCATAAAAGGCTCCTGCATTTGCATGCTGCCGTGTGAAGTGTTCAAATTTAAAATATAAATACTGTGTTGCAAAGAAAAGGCAAATCAGATTATTCAGCCTTCTACCTTTTTATTCCAATATCAATTCCACAAGACTTTACAAGACTCTGTTCTGATTATTTCCTGTTTGCTTTCATAGAACGGTAGCATATTCCTATTTAAGATAGCCCAAATTTGGGGCCGGAGATTTGGCTCAGTGGTTCCAGCGCCTGCCTTGCAAGTGCAAGGTCCTGAGTTCAATCCCGGTAGCCACATACAATGGTGGGCATGGTGACTCACACCCACCAGCAATCAATACCACATACCACAGTGCCAGGAGTGGTGTCTCACGCCTGTCATCCCAGCACTCGGGAGGCAGAGGCAGGAGGATTGCTGAGTTTCAGGTTTGCCTGGGCTACATAGTGAGCTCAGGGCCAGCCTCAACTACAAAGCAAGACCCTGTCTCAAAAAAAAAAAGATAGCCCAAATTCATTAACTGGCTTTTAAATAAGGGAAGATTAATTTAATGCTTCCTTTTAATTTAAAGCTCATAAAATTAACTAGGAATTTTGTTAAAAGAGAGAACAGTTGAAACAATATAAAACTCTCACAATTTTCTAATAAAAATAGTTCTGAAGTCCAGTTCACATCACCAACTAGGAATGACTATTTCAACCCTGAATATTTCTATATTTTCTTGGACCAAATTTTCTCAATAGTAGAACAAATGCAATTTTCACCAACATGAAAGACTTTTCCAGAAAATATCTTAAGATGCTTAAGAAATCATTAACCAACAATTTACCAAGAAGCTTGAGAGGAATAAACTGACAGTAAGCACTTAGGCAATGCTTCAAGAAAAAAGAGATTTGGGGTTACTCAATTTATACTGCTCAAGACAGAAAGCAACGGGAGTGTGCAAGGAGCCGCCCGTGTAGGCGGGACACAAACACCAGGTCTGGAGGGGAGTGCAAGCCGTGTCGGAGCCTCGCACGCGGCGTGGGGCGCGGAAGCAGCCCACCAAGCAGCAGCTTCGCAGCTTCGCACAGAACACCTTCAGAGAAATGTGCAGGAACAGCAGCGCACTAGCGGTTCTGACATCTCTTTGTCATGAAAGTCAAAAAATGAACGTGGATCTTTAGCGAGGCACTGTCTTGTCTCAGCACTAGCTAACATGGCGAAGCTCTCCACTCCGTGGAAATCGGCCGTGTGAAACAATGATGCCACGCTGACCGGAGCTGCTGCTTTACCTCACGGATCGGACGCCTTTCTTACAACATCTGATGCGAGAGAACAATTCTGTCCAAGACTGCATTGGGCTTAAAGAATACAGTTTTATCAGACAGAATTATGCTAATGCATATGTGTAACAAATGAAGGTATGAAATGAAGTCTTTCCAGATTTAATGCTAGATTTTACTCAGAGTCAGTTTAGGACACAGAGGAATGTTTTTAAAGTAAAAAACTGTAAATATTGGTCACTTGGCAGCATCGTATAACAAGAGTTCATTTAGAAGAAATTGTAAAACAACATCAATACATTTTCACAAAAGTGCTCGTGGCAAACATGCCTAATCTGGAAGGTTAAGGAAATGGCTGGATGTGTTGAATTTTTAGGAATAAGCAATGGACCTGTGTCTTCTGGTGTTTTCCATTTGATAAATGTGTGGTTTACACATTTTGGTGTGAAAATGTTGGTTCTTTATAACTGAAGATTACTGTTTTAGAGCATATTTTATTTTCAGAGACTTTATATTAACACTGGCCTCAAATATTACAAACTTTGCAGAATGTTGGGGTTTTTTTTTTTCTTTTTGGGGGGGTTATTCTATAAACCATTTTTAAAAAGCCTACATTTTCTGAAAACTCAGAAATAGGATGAACAAGCTGCTATAATCAGTAAGTTAGAATTAATGTTTGGAGTGTTCCACAACTACACATCATGTAGCTTCACAACACAGAAATTCTTCAAAGAGAAATCTGATTGTAGCTTATGCTTACACCCGTTTTATGGGCAACTTCCTAGATCAGAAATTTCATCTTACTACTTTCTCCTTAAAACCCCTAAGATCCAACTCACAGATGTCCACAGGCTTGTGCCCCGCCTGGAAAAACCATTGCTAATATCCCAATATCAAACTGAGCCTCCAGCTGATGCTCGGGCTGCAGTGGCAGGTTAAAGATACGAAAGTTTAAAAGCAGCTTAGAGTAATCCCATATTGAGTATGAAATGATAGCCTGTCATCAGGAGCAGGCGGCAGAGCCAGGTCCAGATGGGAGACTGGCTGGGAGAGAGGCGGGGGCCGGCGGGGCGGCGCAGGGCACCCGGGCCAGACAGGACTACTCCCCCTGCTGGCGAGGCCCTCACGGCGTGGGCTGCTCCCTACTGACCGGCTCGCCCTTCATTATTTAAGATATAGCCGATAAATTATGGAAGGCGCCGTCCAGGCTGCTGCTCTGGATGCACACACTTGCAGCCCACGGTATCCTTGTTCGTCTGACTAATTCATCAGATACAAAGGGACCCAGCGTTTCACCAGGAGGCTCAACCATTTATCTTGTAATTTAATTACATCATAAGCATAAGCACAGGCAGTATTGCTTTTATAATATGAAGCCTTTTAAGATGAAGGATGCCTCTGAATTACGCTTGCTGATACACACATCCATTCTGGAAGAAACACAGTCCATGGCTGCACACTTCATGAGCTCTCGCTTGGGCTCTACATAAAGCCTGTAATGAACGATATAGAAATGAACCATATAAATCAACTATACAGGGAACAAGGCGACAGCATGTTGCAGCAAAAGAGCACAATGTACGGCGCCAAACCTCCCGATAGTCTGATGATCTGAACGCACAGAGCTCGTGTGCTAGGAAGCTAGGAATCAAGGACACACGCGCACGCAAGAGATCTGGTAAATTTTACAGAAAAATTATGCGATATATGATTTTCAGTGTAAGTTAATAGCTGCAGCAAAAAACATTTAGTAAAAATCTGTTCTAGGATTCTGGCCTCCAACCAGAAGCCCCCAGAACGGGAGGGCTCAGCTTCCCCAGCGCTCTCCTCGGAGTCCTGGCTCCAGAGCGCCTCCGCGCGCGGCCTCCAGAAGGCTCCGGCCCAGGAGCCCCTGCCTGCCATGTGGTGGCTGCTCCTGCTCTCCCAGGACGTCTTCGCGCGCGCTCCGCGTGCTGAACTGGCACTCGCCTCCAGAAGTGAGTTATTATTAACCCTGTAGGTCAGCTGTGGCTCTAACAACTCCTTGGAAGCTTTCAGCTGCCGCGTACAATTGGCTGGCCTAATTAAATATTAATTCTAAGTGTTACATTTTGTGGCTAAGAGCTTTTATTTTCTATCACCAGCCTGGAAGAGAAAGAGGTTACAAGGCTAATTTAATCTCTCCCCTTGTCCTCCCCAACATTAAAGATTAACTGCACAGGGTGCAAAAACATCATTAAAGAAGCTAGGACTCTTTCTATAGTAGTAATAATGTAATTAATAGAAATGGCTAAAACATAACATCACGACATTAATATCTGACCTGGTACTTAAACAGCATTGGATTATAATTGGTTACAAGCACATCTGCTCTCACTATTAAGCATCATCATTCCTCAAAGACAGCAAGCTTTCTTTAGAAGTATGCAAACATGTTTATAAATCAGAATAATTAAGAATTCGCATTTCTCTTATAGGTATTTTTCAAGTAGCTTGTACGACTAAAGATACAAGTTTAGTAATTTCATGTAGAAAATAAGTGCAAAGTTAAATTAAGTGGTACTTCTTTTCTGTATAAATAGCATATAATAAAATATAATGCAACAGATCTCCCCTTTCTATCATGTTCAAGTGGACCAAATACACGTGTCCCGTCCTCCACTCCCAGGACACTTGCGCCTGTCCCTGGACACTGGGCGTGTAAAGACCATGCAGCCCAGCAGCCAAAAATCCCATATGCACTAACAGATGACTCAATTTCCACACCTTGATGAGAGTCTCACTATTTATATCAGTAATGCATTGGGCAGGTTTGGCCTTAAATAGCCCTTTAGCTAATAACCACACACACGACAGGATCTACACGAGTCACGATATGAACCGCACCACACAAAGCTACTTGAGAGAAGGCAAAAAATCATTTACAACCAGAATTATTATTATTGTTGTTGGGGCTTACTGAATATGTTTGGTTAGATTAAGTGTGACAGAATGTTTCTAAACGGTATTTTTTCCTTTAAAATCTATCTGCTCTTATTTAATATGCATATTGCCCCTAAAACAAAACAACTCACACACTGCTGTAGATGCTCTAAGGAGACAGAAATTCAGACAATCTGGAGTTCATTTTTTAAAGTTTCAATCATCCTTGTTGAATAAATCAAATTTATAGTGTATGTATGATGTATGCAAGTTAGAATTTGATTTTAAAAATTGAGCAGCTGCTAGTATATATAGTAGGAAACAGAAAAAAAGAATTTGGAGCTATAAAAATTTATAAATTCCAAGCTTATAATAGAAGAGTTGAAACACAGTTGTATTTTCTACTTTGAAGAAAAACAGACTGTTGTGAAGTCATTAGAATTTTATGTCTTAAAATTACGTGGACTTAATATGAGTCCATTCATTTTTTAAAAGTGCCTTTTGCATTTTTAATCATGTCAGTTTCCTAGGATCAACATGAGTAGTTCAGATCCAGAAAGAGAAGGTAGCGTCTCGGTTGAGAACAACTTCATTAAAGAAAGAATTCATGAAAAGATCCAGAAACACGGCTTTATCTTTTAATATTGATAGCTATGGTTAAGAGATCAAATCTGTAATTTTAGTCCTTGAATACTTGCCTTAATAAAGTACATTCAAAAAGCCATTAAAGTAGATTTAGACACACTGTCAAAGGTGGGGACTACATATCCCTATAATGACTCTTATGTCAATGCCTACAAATTTTCCCTCAAGTTTTATAGTTGTAAACTCAGAAAAGTCTGTTGTCTACTCATCGAGAAATTATTCCTAATTGTTTTAAGAATAAAATATCTTACACTGGGAGAAATTCACAAGCCTGCTGGAGTCTGCATTCTATAGTCGCGTACTAATGGTTATTTCTAAAGCCTTCTGCTGCTCGTCTTAGAGTTTAGCTGATAAAATACTCAGCATGGGTCCCCAAATTTATGAATGTGAAAAGATTCATCCTGAATTTCTCTGCTTGGAAAAACATATTTCCACAAGTTTCAAGCTCTAATACATGAATATTACATCTTTTTTTGAAAAGTTATCAATTAAGACAGGAATTTGCAACTTATTTAATTTTCAAAAGAAACATACTGCAAAGGCCTTCTCTTCCCGCTTTGCAGTGGAAGATAAGTTTTCTTTGGTACCAAACAGCGATGGTGAAGCTTTGAGCCTGTGGCGGCACAGGTGCCACAGGTTCGCCGCCTCTGCACAAGCTGACTGAGGCGGGGACGGCTTTCTCCAGCGAGACAGCGGGGGACTCGCAGACTGTGTTGGGAAGCAGAGTGAAGGCTGCTGCGGCTGCTCCCTGGCCAAGCGCCAGGGAGAACACGGTGTGTCATCGTCTGTTTTCATATCTGAAATCTGAATACACTACGGTTTATTTTATCAACGAATGTTCTCTAAAGCAGATACATTAAATGATGGCAATACTGAAAAAAACTTTAGGATAAAAATAGTATTTTTATTATCAAGAATGGCAAAAAAAGTCTTCGTTTCTGCATTATGGTAAAAAAAAAAAAACTTAGTGGGTTTGTACTAAAAAATTCCATAAAAGTATAGATTGACAGTGTGAATAAAAATAGCGACCATAAGTCAATTTCGTTTTGAAAGGAATGGCATAAGAAAAGCTTAGACACATAGCTCTTTAATTTTAATTACATCTCTTAATGCTTCAATACTTATTTCCTAATGGTTTAGGTAAAAATGCTCTTAACTGATCAAAGTTACAAATGAAGAACCACCTGTCACAGACAGTATTAAAAAAAAAACACACAAGTCCGAGAGAATTTGCTCCCTAATAAAATCAAAGACACAAAATCAAAGTTTTATTTTTCCCAAAGAAGAAATGTCGCTGGTCACCACCCTCCTCAAGCACACAATTGTCACTAGGGAAGAAAACAAAGTTAATCTAAATGGCACAACATGCTTACATAGTTTGAGAGCAGGTGATGGATTTCACTAAAGTAAGCCACTTCCCAATCACACACCAGAAAGACGCTGAAGTTTTCATATAGCTCGACAGGAAACCAACATGTCTTACTGTAACTATCTTAAAGTGACAGCTTTGCAAAATAAAAATCTCACTTAAAAGTTTCCAAGGGAACAAACATATTTTTGTTCCTGTAGAACATGCAGTGTAGCTGAAATATAACCACCTTCAATGTGGGGCGGGGATTTCAGTTTCAGGGGCACGCAGGAGTCTCGGGGAGGAGCTGGGCTTGCTCAGAGGCAGCTCCCTCTTCCCTCCTGCCGGTGCCCCCTGGATGGCACAGCCGCGTCGAGTGGTGGGAACGCGGCAGCTGCAAGCTGGAGTGGGAGGTCTGTCTCCACCGAGTCCGAGAGGTCATGGGCTCCCCAATTAAGCAAGAGCATGGGGCTGTTCACAGGCTCAGGACCCTTCCCAGGCTCTTGGCCAGGGACCGGCTGCACAGCGGGGATCTGGGAACCGAGTAACACCGGGACAGATCAGGGCGCTGTCTGTCTGTCCGTGCCGGTTCTCTCCCTAATGATGCTTTCTGCCCAGGGTGGGGGTGGAGCAGTCAGGGCTTCAGCATAAGGTCTTTGGCTGGGCCCTAAAATCGCATTCTGAAGTGAGGCTACGGTAGTAACAGTACTGCTTCACGGGTAAATTAAGACGACCTGTATTTGAAGGCATTCCTAATACATCTGGCAATAATTGTATTGTTAACAGAGATTCAGAATTTATTTTTATACATTCTCTTCAGTGCATGCTTCTCATTTTCCCCATGTTGTCATGGAACTAATCCTGAAGTCAAAGTAAGTAAAGCATTCGAGTTTAAAGTGGTAGGGTTGAACACAAAGTATTTCAAACACAAATCTAAAAATTGTTCTAGTTCACCCTACTCACAGTCTTAAAAGCAGTTCAGAATCTACGTCATTATTTTCTCTGTTTTAACTTTTCCCTCTCGTTGCAATTTCCTTAACTATGTGTTCCTTCGTTACAGTGAGATTAAACATGGGAAGCATGCCAGAAGTACAATAAAGGGTAACTAATCATTACTGTACATGGCTGACAGAATGCTAATAACTGAAAGGAGCACAATGATTGGCCGGCTTACCCACTAAGAGATGAAGATGTCTTACAGGCTTTTAATCCCATGCTCCTTCGTCTCCAGATGTTTACTACGCGACACTGTTCCCGAGAGCGCCACACTACGCTCCTGACTCCTGCCTCCACCGCCAGCCCAGACGGTCCTGTGCTGCCTCAGTCCTCCTCGCATGTTGTGAAAGCACCACATGGGGCAGGAGCTTTGTCACATTCACCCGGTGTTTTCCTGGCCGCCTAGGACAGTGCCTGCTCTATCTGCAGGGCCAGTGTACAAGCTAATGGTCCTCAGTCTTTCAGTCACTGCTAAAACTTGCAGTCTCCAGAGACAGCGCGGGTCACGGCAGAAAGGACACTAATGTCTGACATTAAGAGCTCTGGTATAAACAGTGACGTGAACATCTGAGCGGACACCTCACATCACTTACACCTGCCGCCTTCCCGGCTACCCCACAAGAAGCCCTGGTGACGTTCCTCCTTCACAAAGGCGGTCACTGCACAGGGTCCGCGCTCTGCGGTAGGCCTCAGCCTCATATCCCTCTGCCGCAGGGCCTGACATCCCCGCTTCCGAAGACAGAGCTCTGTCTGTGAGAGCTGACTGCTTGTGTCAACTGGAGTAAGAAACGCCCAACGCAACTGGCTCAGAAGCTCTGGAGTGGCCAAAGGGAGGTCCTCAAGACCAACGACGGCCCCGGGGTGTGTGACACTAGCCACAGGTCGGTTACCAGCCCAGGAGAGAGACAAAGAGGCAGGCTGCTCGCGTTCCTCCAGAGGAGCTCCAGGCTCCTCTTTACCTCGGACGGCGCTATCATGTTCCTGGAGGGCAGACCCCTCAGCCTCCCGATGTGGGCTCACACAGGATACTCATGGAGCCCAGGCTTCGCCTCAGTCCTTCAGCTCCAGCCTGCAGACTTCCACTCTTCTACGCCAGCCACTGTAGACCTACCTGGTAAATGCTGGTGCTGTCCTGAGTGGCACCTTGGACTTGGTCTGTGAACTTGACTCATGCAATGATTCTGGTTATAAACTGAGGTAGACACAAGCCAAATCAAATTCAGTGGTCAAGTTCGGTACTGACTTATGGGGAAATGTGATTCGGTTCCCGGCCAGCTTGGTTTGAGACCTAGATGGTGCAGGTAACAGCTGCTAACATATCCTGAGCACTGGTGCACCAGCCCTGGGTCGCTGCGTGCTCCTGCTAACCCCTGGAGCTGGGGGTTTCAGCCCCTCTCTGCAGAGGAAGCAGCTACGGAGTCTCTGCCCCTCTGAAAGGAGGCGCCCTCTGTGGCCCTCTCTTATTTCACCCTGCACTGGTCTGCCAACTTTGACCCTATGCCAGTAGCTATGTTGACTGAGCAGCAAACCCAGGGGGTGAGAGTACAGTCACAACAGGAGACTAAGTCGGATCTGTGCCACTCACAAGAGTGTGCGCCTGGGGACAGAGGAGAGGGCCAAGCTGAGAGCGAGAGAGCGCAGGACAGCACTTGGCCCACAGTACCACTGTCCACATCCCAATTAAATAAATTCACAGGCTGCTGGTTTGGTGCACCCAGGCCTCTAGGACTAGCTTTCTAGGCACACTGGTCATGGTTGTTCCTCTCGTTCTTCAGACTATTTTCTTTGCCAGAAACTTACTAAGAGGGTTTTTTCTGGTACCAGGGATAGAGCTCAGGCCCTCATGTTTCCAAGGGATGGGCAGGACCACCTGAGCTAAGTCCTTGGCATGAGTTCTCCTTGTATCACGACTGGTGTGCTCACACTATTAGATTTTCCATTTTATCCTAAATGTTCTGGTAAAGAACACACACAAAAATGACAAAACATTAGAAGGCTGTAGTTTTTTAAAAGACTCTATGATGAGAAGCATGTCCTAATTCTCCAGTGTAGAGTGCGCCTGTGAACTCAGTGCCTAGTCTGACATGCTTAGTTATGTCCATGACAAAGGAGCCCATTTATCACCATGTGGCGAGGGGCAGCCCCAATCTACCCTCCCTGCAGCCACGCAGGGCTTCCAGATTTGCACAGCAGCAGAGTCGAGGCCCTGCTTCCCACGCAGCTGCCCCGCTTGCCCCTCACGCCGGGCCCTGACAGTGCTGGGCAGGACGCACACGTCTGCTGTCGTCTGGCAGCACCATGGCCATCCTCTTGACCCGGTGGCACGGTCATGGCCCCGTCTGCGAAGCACTGGAACCCTCCAAGTGACAGAAATGGTCACAAGCAGCGTGGCTTGTAAATAGGGTTCTTCTCTCTTTTTTAACACAGGTTTTCTTTAGAGTAAACTTGAAAAATTATATGTACGTATCTAATTCACACATTGTTCTGCTGCACAACTATGCAAAGGGGAACACTGATTTAACTTTTCCCTCTTCTGGAACGGAACTTGCTACCTAAGCTTTCAGATGTCTTAATGTTTCAAATTATGAGAGCTGCTCTTTGAAAATACCAAATAATAGAGCAAAGCTAGCTAAGAACAGTTTGCTAGTGCCAAATTAGTGTCATCTTGGGTGGCTTCTAAATCTAGACACGCTGGATAAGATGTGATGGAAAGGACCGAAGCTTGGGAGTTCGAGGGGCCAGAGTTTGAGTGCGAGCCTCCCGTGCTCTCGGTACGCGCTGCAAGCCGCCTCGCTGTGCTCCACCCTGCAGGCTGCGGTGAGGCTCGGAGCCCGGGTCCGGGGAACACCAGCTCTGAGCTGACTGGGCCACACTGTGAGCCAAGAGTGCACATGCCCATGTCACGGTGTGTGAAGACGTGAGGACACAACGCTGTGTGGCCACGGCCTGTCGTGCGTCCTCGGCGCACGGCAGCAGCACAGGCTCTACCGGTAAGCCAGGCTCAGCAGCACCCAGCACCCACCAGGTCTGCTTCAGGCCGCTTACCACCATCACGAAACTCGTTGTGTTAAACCAAAGTGTTATTAAAATGTGAACTTTACAATAGCTTCGCTAACAATAAAAATAATGCAAGTGTTCATACGTTGTCTAGTGTGATTGGAGAAAGTAGTTTTTCTGGAATTCTTCCAGAATTTCCAGGTCATAATAACAGTTCAGGTTCAGGGATGATGTACCAAAATCTCTTAGAGGAAAACTGAGTTATGCTTTCATGATGATTAGAAATGATTTCTACCAGTCAAGGACTCAAAACTCACTTATGACTTATGTCAAACTTCTCAGTCATAGTATTGACATATATACATAAATTATGTATAATTAATATAATGTTTTAATAAACTTTTCATTTGAAAGTAGGATTAAGGTATGCCAGAAGATACTAAAGTCACATAAGTAGTTTCCAAAATTAGGTATCTGAAATAGTTTTCCAAGCAAGAATTAACATTCATTGAATTCACATATACTGAATACCTAGGAAGAGCTTAGGTACTATGTGAAGTTTTGTCAAGACTAACATCAAGTCATGAAAAGTATAAACACTGTACCTGCCTTCACAAAGACTACGGCATGCAATATTTGATATTTAAGTCACTTGTTTGAGACAGACCATAGGTAGTTTGTAAATAGCACCAATAAAGAAAAGAGAATAAGTTAATGTAAAGTATGTAAACATATAATTAGAATGTCAAGAATCCAAAAGCTGTTTGAGAACATGGATGTAAATTGTGTTTAAATTAAAATAAGACTATATTGATCTATTAGTACAGGAAAAGACTACAAAATCAGGTTAAAAAAATAAGAAGATCTCAGCAAGGACAAAGACTTACTGGAAGGGAGAGAGAGAATAAAGATGAATTCAACCTCACCAAGATTTATCACTTTGGCTCTCCATAAATACATCATTAAGAAAAGACAAGCCACAGACCAGAAGAAAATCACTGGAAATTATAACCTAAATTTATAAGCAGTTTTACAACTAGACAACTACACATGACCAAAATCCCGAAGTGGCGAATGAGCACGTGGAAGACAGCCAACATCAGAAGTAGTCAAGGAAGTGGAAGGAAGCCGGCTAGGCCACAGCGCTTTTCTGCAAGTGGGGAGACGACTGCCGAAGGCCTTACCTGGATCAGGTGTGTGGGCACCGTGACGACGCAGGCCGAGAGCGAGGCCCGCGTGAGAGCGCGGAGGAGGTAGAGGAACTTGGTGAGGCTGTGGCTGTCGGTGCAGGCTCCCGTACAGCAGACACCATCTCCCCACAAGGGCGAGCCGAGGTTCTGGATTCCTATTCTTAAAATACTTTTCTGTGTTTTCTAAAAGAAAGTGGGAGACAAGTAAACACGTAAGTTCTACTAATCAATAAGACAATCTCTTTTATTTGTTAGTTCTTATTTATAACAATATCAGGAAAACAGTATCAGCAGATGTGGCAAAAAAGTAGGTAGCATCCATAATAAGGTAATAAACAGGCAGTTTTTTAGATTGCGAGAGCACAGGAAAATAACAGAAAGAAGCCAGGCACGGTGGCTGGCCGGTAGTGCCAGCTAGGAGCAAACCGAGGCTCAGGGTCCGTGAGCCCAGGGCTCCAGGCCAGCGGGCAGCACTGGGAGGCCTGCCTCCAAGTAACACAATACAAAGTGACGCAATAACTAACACTGCTTCAGTTTGGGAAATTTTAAGTGTATGTCTCAAGGTGAAAATTGTTTCTAAATTTTAACAATGATTCTTTACGAATTATGTTGGAGAAAATGAAAGCAATCTGCTAAAATCATAGGTGAAATGTAAATTAAAATGCTTACAAACTCACTCTTAGAATTAAAAATTGTTTTCCAATAAATTGTAAGTTGTTCAATATTTGTCCTTTACATTATTCCAAGCTGGGCCTGCTCCTTTGTTTGAAAGATGTTTAATGATATATAACTTTTTGGTTTTACATTTTATACTTCCCTCTAGTTTTTATAACTATAATTAACATTTTCATAAAACTTAACAGGCAAATATTTAGCACTTCAGCCTACAAATATTAAGGTCATAATAATAGCAATCAGTATTTCTTGGGGATAAACATTTTAAGAAGATCAAAGAAAACCAGAATAATTGTTAATAAGTGTTTGTCAACATACATATTTATACATTCCACTGTCTAGGTTATTCTAGCTGAACAAATGTTTTATAAGTGCTTTCCTTAGTAATCTAGCAAAATTTCTGGGCAAAAGAAAGAGGTGTTAACAAAAACTGGCACGTGCAAATATACAGAAAATCATTACTACAATTTTAGTGGGAAGGAAAAAAAAAGATGTCCTCTCGCAAAGCCTTGATTGGGATATGTGCCTCCTTCAGTGTGATTTCTGATGAAACAAGATCCTCAAATAGAACACTCACACTTGCTATAAAATACCACTCACAACTGTTACTCATAGTTAGTTATGATTCCCTGATATCACAGAAGGAAACAGAGGTGGTATAATTTTTCAAGCAGAGCTTACTTGCACATGGAATTAGGAAGAATAAAATATTCACACCTTAGATAGAGGGACCCCCTACAGCAGTGGTTAAAGTTGAGTCATAGAGCCCGATATTGTGGGTGGCATTACGAGGTGGCCCTGTGACCCCGAGCACCACACACAGGCCTCTCATGGTAGCCAGAGGAGCGAAGCAGGACCTGCAAATCCTATATTCACATCAGAGGTCTGGAGTTGACAGGGAGCCTGGGAACACCCTCCTGGTCCTTTGAATCACCCCTGGTGAATGCATGTGATGTCCCAGCTGTGAGCAAAGTACTGCATACTCAGGGTGGCACCGTTGTCGGGGACTGAAGAAGAGGAGCAGCGGCCTGCACTGACAACAGAGGAGAAGTTTCTCCAGGCTGCTGTGGACCACACTGCTGTGCACGGAGCAGAGGATCACCCGCCTCTAAGGCGAGAAGGATAGACTGCCACAGCGCTCAGTAATTCTACACGGCTCTTGAATACAAGGGCACGAAGGCCGCAGGAGAATGTGTGTGTGTAACAGAAAGAGGAATTCTCTAAGCGCACCAGAAAAATCTTCCTGATACCAAGAACCCGAGGTAAGGCAGAGCCAAGGAAGCTGGTCCAGGCCTCTGCATGGTGGAAAAGCGGCAGACAGCACCGCAGAGGACTGGTGCTGGGGCCTCGGCCATCCCCAGGCAGTGCTGTGTTTGCAGCTGGCTTCTGTGAGTGCCGTGAAGCAGGTGGGTGGCCAAAGTGCAGATGGAAGGTACGGGTATGTTCCTTACTTGTCCGTGTGCAGCAGCTGTGGACATGCAAGGGAACTACTTTTTTTATTTCTTGGAACTTCAAATTTAAGTAAAATGCAAACATTCAAGGCACGTGTTTTTCATTCCTAAACTGTTACCGCACATTAACAAGCTGAAGGTAGATTCTCCACAGAAAGAGCATTTTGAGGAAAGGAAGCAGGAAGCCCCCTCCGCACCATCCCGATCCCAGAATGCAATGCGAGGCTGACAGGCAGTGACACTGGGCTGTCCCTCCTGCCCCTCAGGAGCTAGAGGTCCGGCTGCCGGACCCTCTCGGCTGTCACCCCATCTCCTGCCGTGCACGGGAAGGACCTGTGGAAAGTGTGGGGCAGAAATGCTGCCCAGCAAGGACTCAGAGAGGGCAGCATCTCAGCCGTGCCAGCGTCCGCAGCGACGGAGACAGCAGAAATGTCACAGGTGAGCAAGCGGAGCCCCCAAGTAGGTGGTGCCCCGCAGACGGGGCAGAACCGGACTTACTCTTGCGACACAGGCGCAGATGAGGTTTCAGAAAGTACCACGGCGAGTGCAGAGCCCAGAGCGGGGCCCGCGGCTGCTCCCACACAGTGGGCATGCTCTCCGGGGCAGTTAGCCAGGGGAAGCCGCAGCAGGCAGCGCCAGCACGTGTGCCGCTTCCTCGAGAGCGCCTGCCGGGCGCGCAGCGGATCAGTGCTCACACCCGCTTCCACCACACCGCGTTCACCGAAACGTGAAGGGACAACACAGAAACAACACCGCGGGGCCAGCGACGCGCCCAGCGCCGGCCCTGAACGCGTCCCAGCCAAGCGCGGTGTCAGGCACCTGGACATGCCGGGAGGAGCAGTACCGGGCTCTGCTGAGGCTCTGTCCCTCGGTCGCCTCTCACTAATTCAGTTTATTTGGAATTACAGTGATAGATAAAAGAAGGTTAAAATTCCCTTTTAAAAAGTAGGGTTTATTTCAGTGTCAGGATATAATTGTTTTTGATGCTGGGGATTGAACTCATGACCTTCCACTTTCAAGGCAGGCCTGGTGTCACTGAGCTTCGGGAATATACTTTTTAAAGCAACGTGTTTTCATGACTTCTTGAGCTCACCTAGAGTTTCCGAGAGTGATATACAGGCTCGGTAATTCAGCCATCTTTATGATCGTCAATAGTTCAGAGAATCAAGACAGCTCGTGTGCTGCTACTGATTTTCATGAAAAAAGTATTGTTTCTTGAAAATGGTGCTTTTTTTCCTATTCAACCAAGTAAATCCACAGAACATCTATTCCAGTGCAGGATTCTAGGTTTACCTGTGGATGTGTGCCTGGGTGGGTACACAACATTTAGCCATGGTCCCTACTTCTTTGCATTCTATAAAATGTCTCGCTCTCAGAAGATGCGTCTCCACCGTGCATGAGCAGCAGCCTGCACACTGTGGCACAGGAACTGTTATGACATGCCTGTTTCCATGGTTACTGCAGCAGTGTGGAGAGGTGTCTGTCAGGGACCAATTTACCTCTCCCGACGAGCACGGGCAGCAGAAGGAGGGCAGGTCCCAGGATCGCAGCTAGTGCAGCTGTGGGGCCACAAGCAAAGCAATTCTATGGAGAGCTAGAGGCCAGCACAGTGCGTCTGCGCTTCCCCAAACACACACGAGTGTTTCGAGTGTTTCTAACCTCCCATGAAGCTGTTAGTTGAGGCAAATATAAAAATTATATCTCTTGTAATGCAGAAATCAAGTACAGCAGTAAAATTTGTAAAAATATTTCAAAACCTGTGACTTGATGGCAAATGTAGCTAAGAATGGCAAAATAAGATTTTTGGCTTCTACATGTTTCTCAATAAAATAATGGTTCTGTGGGACACTTCTGCTATGATAACCTAGGTGTAGATCTTTCACTTGCAAATGCAATGAAAGAACTGGGGAAAAATTTCAAAGGCATGGTGTCTCAAATAAAATTTTCCTCATTTTGTTTAAGTTAATCTAAGCAGAACATCTTAATGAGAAGTCAAAGGAGTATTTAAAATTGGAGCTACAGAGAAGAGTTAAGCTATAAAATATTTTAATATAGCAAATAAAAACGCATTTTTACTCAGTGCAACAATATAAAAGATTATATAATGAGAGACTTTTAGCTAATTCTAACACGTAAGGTAATTTGAAATTAAGGGCTGAATGACAGAAGCATAAAATATTTACATATAAATGCACCATGTTGTGGGTTTAAGTCATTTTTGAAGTGCAGCTGTTTATTGATCCGGAAGCTACAGCGAATATGAAGGACAGCACTGACGACACAGAGCGCATCTCTGGCACCCGCTGGGCGCGGGCTCAGGTTCTGCGCAGACCCTGCGCCAGGCTGAGCCGCCTGTCTCTCTCCCACACATGGCTGGCGCTGGACGACAGCTTGCGCGCGGTCTCTCTACGGCTTCTGGGTCTGCCCCCAGAGAGTCTGCAAACAACATTCTCTACGCGGCTGTAAAAGGCTCTGAAAGAACACAATACCTGGGGATTGGATCCATCAAATCCTTCCTTGGAAATGATGTTCTTGATAAACTCAAGCAGCTTCATGTAGCCATGGGTCAAGTGGCTGTTGGGGAGAAGTGGTTCAGACACGTGAATGGGGTGTTACAAAGGAGGGAAAGCGACGGCCGCTGAAGCTGGAAGTCAACAATTACAAGACAGACATTCATTAGACTACGTCAACGTAAAGCAAATGTGTCAACCTAGTATAAATAATGCCAACGTCTAAATCAATACAAAAAAGGGAATAAAGTCACACACCTTATCTTAACTCGCTTAGTGCTCTTGACATCATGGGAAGATAAAAATCTGTGGAGACTGAGATGACTTAATTATGTCAGGCTTGGTTACCTCCAAGAAAATTAATGATTTAATGAAGCAGCCTAAATGACGAAGCCATTCCAGCTTTCCAGGAGTAATCATACATAATTAACACATAGTTAATGAACTGCTATGCCAAATACACCTGAATCGATGTCCTAATCTCCTGAGCTCATCTTCCATCAAAGTTTTAATTTCCTCAGAACAAACTGCTAAAATAACAGCAATTTAAAAGCATATTTTAAGACACATGAAGACAAGTGGGTGGAAGCTCTACGAAAGTAACTGTTTATCCACATCCCTGTTAAAAGACAATAGAATAAATTATCAATTTATGAAGACAACTTAAATTATTACCCACACAAATATGAACACTAATCTTACAATTTTAAAATGTTTTACAAATGCTATAAAATCTCAAAGAAAAATTAAACAGAGCAGAGAAAATCTGCTTTAGCTGAAGTGACGATTCTGCATCTGCATCGGGACGCCCATGCAGTCGGGCTGGACGTGAACTGTCATGGTAATGAGTTCTGGTAATGGCTATTCATGGACACCGAGCGACGCCCAGGGCTATAAAAGCTGTGCATGACCCTTCCGCACACAAGTATTTGTTTATGGCGATCCCAAGTAAGCAGTCACATGGGAAGAAAATAATACTTTAAAAAACAATGAAATGGAATTTGAAGCACGCACACTACAACAAACACAAAGTTAGGAAACAGTCCTTTTAGGGTGCAGGAGCAGTGGTGGATGGCTCAGCACAAACATCCACGCCCTTCTGTCTCTACTCTGTGGAAGCCACTGCCAACCCACGGGGCTTATTTTATAAAAACAAAGAAGAAAACCAAGGGGAAAGGACGACTGTCTGCATGAAACAAGCATGGCCTGAGATAACAAAGGATTCCACGGTTTGTTCTCACCAGTCATGCCACCATTTTCAGCAAAAATGCAGGTGACCAGGCGACACATCTTTCCACCTCAGGAGGCGTGTGTCTATAGGAAAGATTCTATCAGGGCAGTCTTGTGACTATTCCATATCTTAACACCAATCTGTCTTTAGCTCCCCTTGCAGAACAGAGTAGAATGCAACTCCAGTGCGGCACAGCCCACTCCCAGCCTGCTCCGCCAACCTCGCGCAGGGCTGACATCGGCTGAGTCCCTGACCTCGCCCACGACCCTGCGGCACTGTCTCTCTGGGCCGGTTGACTTTACATGACGCAGTGCGCTTGTAACTGTGGGGTTCTTCTTCCCAAGGTGAACAGTGCTCAGTGGTATAAGCGCCATTTTACTCTCTGGGCTCTTGGCGAACACTTAAGGTGATTCTGTGCCTTGGCTACCCTAAGTGCAAAACACACAGGGGCCGGCTGTGGCTTCAGAACCCCTTCATCTCCTGTAGGTGAGAAGCGGGGCTGCTGCATGTGGCAGCTCTATTTTTAAATTCTCAGGAGCCTCCATATTGTTCTCCACAGCAGTTGTAATGGTTTATATTCCCACCCACAGTGTATAGGGTTCTTTTTCTCCAACACTTGTCTTTTGTTTTCTTGATAATAGCCTTTCTGACAGGTGTAAGATGATCTTATTGTGATTTTAATCCGCATTTCCCAGATGATTAATGGTGGTCTGCATTCTTTCACACAGGAGTTGTCCAGTTGCATCTTCTTCTGAGAAATGTCTAGGGGGCCCTCTGCTCATTTGTTAACCAGGTTGTTATCTTGCCATTGAGCTGTCTGGTCCCTTACCTATGTGGGTAACCTCTCCTCCAAACCCTTTCCCCACCCCTAGGCTGTCTCTCCATGATGCCTCTCCTCTGCTGGGCACAACAAGGCACTCTTCTTTGCCTCAACAGAGCAGAGACACGGAACCAGTGCATCTGGAGCGCTGCTCTGTCCTTGACAAAAGGGAATCTAATTGCCAGCGAGGCTCAGAACTCCAGGCAACAAGATCAGTTTCTCCAACTAATCAGAGTTCCAGGAAACCATCTTGACAAAATGGGGCAGGAGTGTTCTTTTATTTACCTACATTAATTGTTAAACTAACACTGTGGTGAAATCGTTTAAAACTAAAGTCATTTCAATGTTTTGATATTAAAATACTAAATACTGTTAACCTCCAGACATCTCCCTGCATTAATACTTATAATAATGAGCCAAGTGTGGCGGGCACACCTGTAACTCTAGCATTCTAGAGGATGAGGCACGTGGACTGCCAAGAGTTTGAGACCAGCCAGAGCTACCTAGTAAGTTTAAGGCCAGACTGGATTACACGGTAGGACCTTCTCAGAAACAAAATATGTAATGTATGTTTTGCTGAAATAAGTCTATTTTCATCTGAAATTCTGGATTTGTCATTAATAGTTTCTCAGTTTGAGGGTGTTTATTTCTGTGTGTGTGCTCATTAGTCTGATTACAGTAGTTAGGACAAAGGAGGCCTGGGTACAAAAATGACCAGGCCTCTGTTGTGATGTGTCTAAACATTTGACAGAGCTTAACAAAATCCAAGAATTTTTTTTTTGGAGACAGGGTCGCACTTTGTAGTTCAGGCTGGCCCTGAGCACTATGTAGCCCAGGCAAGCCTCACACTCAGCAGTCCTCCTGCCTCTGCCTCCTGAGTGCTGGGATGACAGGCGTGAGCCACTGGGCCCCGGCGCTGTGGCGTGTGGTTACTGGGATTGAACTCAGGACCTTGCATTTGCCAGGCAGATGCTGGAACCACTGGCCCCCAAGAATGTTTTTAAAACTTGCCTCAAAGGCAACATATTTTCAATCATATATACTATATTTTACCTGGTTTTCCTAATTTTGAGCACTTTTATACTAAAATGATCTACCCTGAGATTCTACAGTTTATCTTTCAAGTTATTACAGTACAAGGAATGTAAAAATAATAGAACTCTAATTTTTACCTTTAAAATTTCACGAATTTGTTATCTATAGTTGAAAAAAGTAAAAAAGCTTTGGGAACAGGAGATAATAATTTGAGGTAAACTATAAAATTAAAGTTATATTTGTAAATAAGAAGAAGGGCTTAAGGGAAGGGAGGGGAATGGCAAAAATAAGAATTAAGATTAACATGTAACATTGCCTGGGATTTAGCTCAAGTGGTACCGCACCTACCGTGGAAGCACAAGGCCCTGAGTTCGATCCCAGGTACCACCAAAAAATGGTACCTGTAACGGTACAAATTCCATATGAATATGATAACTATGGACATCTAAATTGTAGCAATAAACAATTAAAAATAAAAAAGAAAATGAATTAGAAATTCAGAAGGAAATTTGCTTTGAGCTTAATAGCTAATAGTTCACTTTAACATGGTAACTGGCCTCGGATAAGCAGGGTAAAATACTTTGCAATGTATTTCAAGTGCATTCTCTGACAAAATAAGGCATTATTACTTCTTGCTATTTCCTTTGGAAAACTCTAAGTATACATTTTATTGAATATATGGTATATTATTCAGAATTTATAATATAGAAATGAATTATAGTACTTCTCTAACAAAGAAAAAATATGCTCTATTCTGTAATAAACTAAAAAGTACTTCTATGGTAGCAGCACACTCGCTTCTTCTAAACTGCATGCTTTTCAGAATCCAGAAAATGTTAGAAGAAGTGTGTATGTAGTGGTATAAATGCTTTTATTTTGAGTGACAAATTTCCATCCAGTATAATGTCTTCAGAATGTAGGTAAAATATTAAATAGTAATGTAATATTCTGATTATTTTATAATATCAAAAGTGTACTCTGTTGGTTTCTTAGGGATGCCCTACTAAGTTACATGCATTTAAACCAACAAAAGGGCTGAGAATGTAGCTCAGTGGTGCTGCTGGCTGCCTGCCTGGCAAGCACAAGGTCCTGAGCTCAATCCTAGGCTCTGCAAACAAAAATAAAAATTACGTTTAAAAAAATTAAAATTATGTCACCAGGGTATGGTACTACATGCCTGTAATTTCAGCACGCTGAGATGCTGAGACTGAAAGATCACAAGCTCAAGCCTAGTAATGAACTGTAACTGCTAAGGGTACTCGGTCAAACCACCAACCCTTCCGGAGAAGAACCGGAATCAGCCGCATTGCGGCAGGGATTCCTGTCGCCTTGACAGCAACGAGCACAAGTTTACACTCATTTTTACATCTCTGTGTTTCCACGGGAGGGGAAACAGCCACTGTAGCCACTGGAGAAAGGCACAGGGGCGACAAAGGGGAGCAACCGGCGGGGCTTTCCCAGGTCTGCAGTCCACTACCGACCACAGTCACCAAGTACCCTTCTCAGCAAGCATGTTACCCAGCTAACCCACACGCACCCATTTTTATACCCGGGGACAGATCGCCCCTCACTGTGAGCAGCTTAGCACCTTAGGAAGAGCTTGGCTCCACAGAAAACAAGGCCCTGGGTTGAGTCCCCAGCACCACTACTAAATCAAGTAAGGAAATGAAGTATATATGAAATAACACTTGTCAACAAATGGAAAGTTTACACACAGGCTCTTGGGTAATTTTTTTTAAAACAAGATAATCTATACAGGATTTAGCTTTTTCAATCGATAAAGTGTCTGGTACATTATAAATATGCAACACTTTTGACATTACAGTCACAACATGTGATAAATAGAACACCTCCTGTGTAAATCCGTCGCTGTTGCCATCTCGCTGGTGGAAAAATGAAGCCCCGATAGGGGGAAGCTGCTCTGCCCACAGCACATGACTTGAGCGGCGCTTAGGACTCGAAGTTTCTGAAGCCCAAGGTCCCCACCATTTGGCCAGTGGAAGACTCAGCCTCAGCGAGGCGTTCTGGGCGGGGAGCGTGGCGCAGCGCTGAGACCTCGCTCACCGTAGTCCGCACAGTTGGACCGTGCTGCTGCCAGTCTGAGCCGGCACGGCACCACCTGGCGCGGCTGCCAGGGTCGCCGAGTCCACCGGGCCACAAGCACAGCTCAGAGGGCACCTGCGGCTGACTTTCACTTTGTGTCTTTACCCACTTGTAAAATCAAGTCAACTAGAGGATTTCTTGGTGTTCTGAACTGGAAATTACAATGTTCGTTGAAAGCAAGTGCTGCTGGGGTTTTAAAAATAAGAACTTCTGGGGGCAGAGGCAGGAGGACTGCTGAGTGCGAGGCTCGCCTGGGCTATGTAGTGAGCTCAGGGCCAGCCTGAACTCCAAAGCGAGACCCTGTCTCAAAAAAACAAATCAAAACAAAACAAAAAACCCACAACAATCTTGGTCACTTACAGGGCTACCGGAGCTCTCTGACGTGGCGAGGAAGCCAGCGAGAACGCGCGCCCTTGCTCACTCAGCTCCGTGCGCGCACAGGAATGCCCACCGAGACCGCCCACACGCTTCGGGACAGTCTGCGGTGCTCATTAGCATATCATTTACATGTGACTATGGAGATGGTGAAGTCTATTAACAAGTAATTTTCAAGTAAAAAAATTCATTACTATTACCCTGAAGGCTGCCATTTACTGCTTTTTCATTTCTGATGCTTCTCACCCGAGTTTGAGTGTCTCCCCGTGGAAACTCCACCACAGACGGCACACAGCCTCGGAGGCGCCGCGGGTGTGGGGGCGCGCGGCCTGCAGGCGTGGGCCAGGCGCCTCCTGTCCCGAGGACTCCGTGCGTGCGCCTCCCTGACCAGCCGTCAGCACAGGACGTCTCCGGCCCTGGCCGCCCCAGCGGTCCTGTGTCCACACCCCTGCGCCCTTCGCAGCCCTCGGGTCTAGTGGCTTGGCTTCCCCTGGGCCTGGGACGCCCCGGGGAGAGAAGACGCCGCCGCCACAGGCAGCCTGAGCCTGTGCGCTTCCCCGACGTCCCGCGCGCACTCTAGGCTGGGACCGGACTCACGGTGGCTCTTCTGGGGCTCACCGGGCTCCGGTGGGAGCAAGGTCCCTCCAAACGCGGCCCAGGGGACGCCGGCCCGGCCTCCTCGCAGGCAGCCGCAGAAGAGCAGGCGGCCGGGGAGCAGGCCTCGCCGGCCCCACCCCAGCTGCACACACTGCATGGAAACGGGCAGCTGAAGGGTCGCGGCAGGGGGACAGGCAGTGAGCGGAAGAGAACGGACGGGAGTGCAGGGCAGAGTCCTGACTGGCCTCCTTCTGTGGGGCAGGAGCACAGTGACTACTCACTCACCCGTGGCTTCCGTGGGGGAGCTGGTCTTCCAGCATACACTCTCATGGGGAAGAACAGAGGTGACTGTGTCCAGTTGAAAGATATTTCTCAGAGTAATTCTATGTTTCCCCAGGGTAACTTTACCGATTTATGTTTTAAAAATTGAATTTCTAGGGCCAGAGATTTAGCTCAGTGGTTCTGGTGCCTGCCTCGCAAGTGCGAGGTCCTGAGTTCGATCCCGGTAGCCACATACAATGCCAGGTGTGGTGACTCACACCCACCAGCCATCAATACCACATACCACAGTGCCGGGCGGCTCACGCCTGTCATCCCAGCACTCGGGAGGCAGAGGCAGGAAGATTGCTGAGTTTGAGGCTTGCCTGGGCTACATAGTGAGGTACATAGTGAGCCTGAACTACAAAGATCCTGTCTCAAAAACTAAAAAAACAAAAAACAAAAAA
>PVIC010018438.1:0-31603 GCA_004025085.1 Thryonomys swinderianus
AGGTGGAGAATTATATTTATCCTATATCAGTAGTGTGTGTGTTGAGATGATAAATACCTGGTGTATCTAGTCCCAGCTGGAGTCTACTTTCACTAAACAATAGTTTTCTATGGGTTAAACTACCTGCAGAGGGAAGCAAATCACAGATGGGGGAGCCTAGCAGGAAAGGTAAGCTAGTTAAATAAACCTCTAAAGCTTTTCATGCCACCTAAATACATCCTACAGTGACCACTATATGACTGGAGAGGATTGAATTGGTTAGAGAAATAAATACTAGGGAGAAAGTAGGTTTGCAAGCTTGAGGCTAGGATGGGCCCTTTTGTAACTTGTTGATACTGGATCAAAATACAAAATAAAGGGCTAAGAATATAGGTCAGTATGAAGGCTCTAGATTCAGGCCCCAGTGTTAACAACCAACAAACCAAGTCCTGACCACAAAACCCTTCACACCTTCACTAAGGCAAATTGAAATAGCCAAACTCACGGGCTGCAGTCAAGGAAACTGTGTGAGGAGCGAGTGCGAAGGTCAGGATTGCAGAGCTGGAACTCAAGAACATCTGGAGATGCGAAACTGTGAAAACCGAACTGTAACATAGAAATAAATGTCCCAGAGTTGAAAAGAAACTTGTGAGTGGGTTGTTAATCATAAAGAGATCTCCAGAAACTCACAGGTAGTCATTTTTCAAACCCTACAGGAAAAAAAAAAAAAAATGATCGCCCCTGTCAGACATTTGAGGCAGCTGGTAAATTGAGTGTATCTAAGACGCATCAGAGCGTGCAGACTTCTACACCACAGACCAGAGTCACCCGGCTGCAGTTACTTATTGCACACCCTTTTGAGCAGAGATGCCATTAACTTCTATCTCTATAATTTTTCACACATCATTCGTGATATGCAATGAAAACGGTGTATGAGAAATGCAGGGGAAGAGGCTCGTCTGTGGACTGGAGGGGAAACCATCAATAGAAGACACACAGGTGACTGAGATTTGTACAGTCTTTCCCGTAAGTACTAGAATAGTGAGGGCATCATAGTGAACGTAGGCAGCATCCATGAATAATTAGGTCATCCTAAAAGAATGCTGAAAAGTATATGTTAGTAAAATGAAACATCCAATCTACCTATAGCAGACTGGATACAACATGAAGTAGTGAGGTAGAAGGCAAGTTCATAGACATTATTCCAAATAAAACAAATGAGAAATATGAGGGAAAAATGAAAAGGGGGCCATCTGAGATTTGTATACATGACAGTTTAGCAAGTTACTTGTGAAATTATACTCCATGGCTTATTATAATATTCATCACTTTCTCCTTTGTGTTGTTATGTTCTTAAGAACTTCCTCATATCGATGAAGTGGAACTTTAGATAAAATGGAACTGGCATTTGAAAGGTTCTAACAACTTAAAATTTTCTTTACGATTCACTTTGACCAAATTTGTCAAAACTAGAATAATATAGCAACACCAGAAGCATGCAAACTGTATTTTAATACCTTAGATGGAAATTTAAAAAATACATATCACATTCATTTCCTTTAATAAACACACATTATATATTTTCTATCATGTAAATTTTCAAGTTTTTAAAAATTTTATAAAGTACATGTTTGTAATACATAATGATCACATTCCTTCTGGGAGTTAGCATATGTAGACAACACATTGTTATTTTTATTAGTATGTAGTTGATCATTATTAAAAGGTAGAGTCATTTTATTCTTATAAAGTCAAAATTGATCCTGAAATTTTGTGTTTTCTGACTCCTTCACTTATGAACATTTGTTAGTCTTACTTTTATTTCAGCTCTTCTCAAAGAGTATTTGTGGAAATGACTGGATAATTTAAGAACCTATAAAATTAAATATTACTCAAGTTAACGTGGGCAGACTTTCTACTCCTGACCGTAAAGCCATGCCACGCAACTAGTCCTTGATGTTGTCTCCATGCAGTGCTTGGACCGTATGAAGACAAACTTCCTGTGGTTCAGTTTATCTCACAGTTGCCTGGTCCTTCTCCCATCCCAGAACATACTCTCCATTGAGTTCATGATGACAGAGATGACAAAGACAATGACAAATGATGACAAGATTCTCTGAATTCAATCACTGAACCTGCATTCTTATTCATTATAAGAGTGTAGCAAAACTGGTACACATTTAATACCTGAGTTGACTTAATGAAAAAATTAGGCATATGTTGGTAGATAATTTTAGGGGAAAATACAGAAAAATAATTTTCCTTCTTAATTTCCACTTTTGTGAGGGAAGATTGTAATACTGTTTATTCTTAGATATTCAATTCTCAGACTGAGCAAGTGACTTTATATGGTCATAGAATTTTTTAATAGCTGTAGTCTATCCAACGTTCAATTCTCTCTCTCCCTCCCCCTCTCTTTCTCTATCTCTGATTGTTTTTGAACAATCATCCATTAACCATCATCTTTCTAAGTAAAAATAATCACTAGTGTATTTAATATGTACTTATAGTACAGTCCTTTTTTGCTAACAGGGAGTGATTATCTTGGGCACATATTTTTGTTCCTGCCTACATTAATTTTGTTATACAGCTTATCTCTCTTGAAGTAGGATGCTTTTAGAATCTGTTCTTATTGCTAATTGTTTATCTTAGCTCTTGGTGCAAGCAGCAAATCTTTCTTTCTTTAAGAAGATGCCAGCTTTAGTTATTGGTTTACAAAATGTGATAATTACTACTAATAGGCAGATCACCCTCACAGAGGGGAACTTCTGGTTAAACAAAGCTGCTTGCTACGTGTTACTTGTTTTAAAGCTGTGGGGTTTTTTCTTTAAATCTTTAATTTTCTTTTTGTTTTCTTTTAAGTCTTCTTCTCTTCTTCCAGGGTTACCATAAACCCAAAGGTCATGAAAAGAAAAAAAAAAATGCTTGCACTTTATATTGAGCCATCGTACTGTGCGTCCTCTTCAAGAGACCATAGCTGCGTGTTATGGAAAGGAGGAATATGGCACATAGAGGCACTGTGGAAATATAAACAATCTACTCATGGAACTGTTGGAGGGGGCACATTGTTACACTAGACGTATAATGCATCAGATGTGCTTGAGAGGAAATAATGATAGAAATGGCACCATGGCTTTTTTTTTTTTTTTTGAAACAGGGTCTTGCTTTGTAGTTCAGGCTGGCCCTGAGCTCACTGTGTAGCCCAGGGAAGCCTCGAACTCAACAATCTTCCTGCCTCTGCCTCCCGAGTGCTGGGATTACAGGCGTGAGCCACCATGCCCAGCTCCATGGCTTTTTGATGAGCTTATTGCTATTCCGAATGAAAAGCTTTGTCATATGCCATCTCCCCATCAGGCCAATATTCTCCATGAGCAGCAAGCCAAGAGATATTTTCCACATCGAACACAGGCCTCCTATGAAACCTATGAGGTGTGAGTCATTGCTTTTTCTTAGGATCCTTCAAGGATAATTCCATTAAGGTAGTGGGCAAATTGGATGTCCTGTTTGATGATGAGATAGTCATTGATCCTGCAGACCAACCTGTGCTCCATGTTAAATAACTAACACAGCCTGAAGCAAATGCTTATACTCTGCTGATGTGCTCTCCATCTTCCTGCTCATTGCAGGAGAGTTCCAGTTCAGTGTATATATGTGATGTGCAGTGGCTGTCATGGACTTTATCATGTATTTGAGTCAGACTGCCTCACCAGGAAAAATGGTTCTTACACAGGTTAACTTCTACTATCTGCTATCAAGACTCAATCTTGTTGCAGGTATCCTCACATGAAGATAGTATTGATGCAGTTACAATGTATTTACAGAGACTCTAGTAGGTGCTAAGGACTAGGAATACAACTATAATCCCACAAAACTGACACAAATATGAAGAAACAAGAGATAGAATTAAATTTCATTTTCAAGTTTGAACTTACTCTGTTAGAACTGGCTCTGTGAATGTCTCCGAGGCCATCGTCCTTTTCTGGCATTGACGATGACGGATTGGTTCTTCCCACTGAAATTCATCTTTGAGATGTGAAGTGCAAGGCTGTTTCCGGTTGACCCTTCAGCATATCAAGTGTGTGTATGCATTTTGTTGTCCTGAGACACCTGTACCTAATGTCCTAATCGGGGTCCTAAATAGAAATTCTTTTAAAAGAAAATGAAGTAAATTGATGCACAGTTATGAAAAAAGAAAACATAGCTCATAGATTATCATGTGTTAACCAAATTCTCCTAAAATAACTCAGGGTAATTCGAGATGGAAAATATTTGAGAGCAGGAGGAAGTGAGCTATAAATTTGAGTTGGATAAATGTTTCATAATACTTTGAATGGCATAAAGTCAACGATATTTTTAGGATGTCCTTTAGAAACAAAAAGGGGATAAAACAGCAATTTCTACAGGAAGAAAAATCAAATGCTCTCACTCTAATATAAATGAGCAGAGGATTTCTCTGGAAGCTTTTAATCCACTCCAGCAGTCAATCTTCTTATACAGAGAACAGTCCTTTTATAAGGACATTCTATGTCAAATTCTACCTGAATTAATAATGATTGTATTATAAGAAGAAAATAAATGCTGATATACATACATACATACATACATATATAAAATTCAACTTTAATTGTTGAAAGTGTGTATGCTAGTCTATTACAAAATTTTATACATTTCATACTGTCAGAAAGTTCCTTCTAATCAGAGTATACCAAGAATTCTTTCTGGGTTAAGTTTTATTGTTCAATGTAGCTAGAAAGTGGGTGAGAATTTAAGATTGTCACCTTTCTTTTCTTCAACTCACATTGAAAAAAATAATGGTAAAATGAACTTTAATCTAGACCACGGGTCCCTACATTTTTTTTTTTTTTTGAGACAGGGTCTCGCTTTGTAGTTCAGGCTGGCCCTGAGCTCACTATGTAGCCCAGGCAAGCCTGGAACTCAGCAATCCTCCTGTCTCTGCCTCCCGAGTGCTGGGATTACAGGCATGAGCCACCATGCCCAGCATTGTATGTAGTTACCGGGGATCAAACCCAGGACCTTGCACTTGTGAGGCAGGTGCTGGAAACACTGAGCTAAATCTCCAGCCCTTGGGTCCCTACTTTAAACCTCAGCAAACATTCTATGTAGACTGTGCAATAGCTTCTGCCCTTTTGAACAATTTCTCCTTTTAATTTCTTACTGTTCTGTAGTCATAGTCACTTCTTTACATAATGCCATCCAATTCCTGGATGAAGACAAATAGTTTATTCATATGGAATTATGCTGCCTAATGCATTGGGGGTGTGTTCATATATCATTCATGGACATGGTGCAAGCATTTTTTAATTGAATTCTTTATTGGTACATTTTATAGACAGCTCACAACCACACTGTACTTTGAGGAATTTGTACCAGCATATGACACAATTTAATTCTTATTTTTACCCATATCTCTACCCACCCCACAATGACCTACCCCCATATACATATGCTTTCTTTTCTTTTCTAATGATATTTATTCTTTCCCCTCATTAGTTTCCCCTACCACATTCCCTTTGAGTATTTCTTATTTCACAAAATCTATCCTACATTCTGGAACTCATTTACATCCACAGGTTCTCCTACCAGAGAAAAAACACAGTATGGTATTTATGTATCTGTGATCTATTTATTTCACTTATTAATGTGTCCTCAAGCTTTGTTCATTTGCACATAAATGAATGAAACTTGGTGCAAGCATTTTTTTTGCATTATTTAGTAAACTTTATTGGTACATTATACACACAGCTCACAATCACACAAACTTTGGGGAATTTGTATCAATATGTGACACAGGTCAACTCTCATTTTTACCCACATCCCTGTCCACCCACCCCCTCCCCACCACCTATATACATACTCTTTTATTTTTTTCCAGATCATATTTATTCCTTCCCCTCATTATGTTCCCACACCAAATTCCTTTGCGATATTTCCCATTCTACAAAAACTATCATACATTCTAGAGCTTCTTTACCTCTACAGGTACTTATATCAAAGAAAAGATCTGGTATTTGCATATCTGTGTTCTATTTATTTCACTTATTAGTGTTTCCTCCAGGTGTCTCCATTGGTGCAAGCATTCTTAACCAAGAAGTTTATAGCCGTGAATGCCTGCATCACTTAAACAAATAACATAAGAATGCTCCTCAAGGTCTTAGAAAGCCTGGAACAATCCAAACCCAAGTTAAAGTTCAAGCTAAAAATCAATGAAACTGAAACCACCAAAAAGATTCAAGGAGGTTTTCTTTTTTCCCCCAAAAGAATATGGAAAATAAATCGTATCCCAATCATATCAAAAAAAGAAAGAAAAGATCCCAGTCAATGCAAAAGTAAATAAACAGGTTGAACCACAAAGCAGCCTTCTGAAATTCAAAGGATTGTTGATTATTAACAACTAATTTACAAACTTTGTACACCAATAAATTGGGGAAATTAGAAGAAACTGATAGATTCCCATATACATATAAATTACTAAAATTGAACTATGAAAATTTAAAGAAACTGAAAATCTAACAATGGGCAATGATTTTGAAGCAGTAGTAATAAAACCAACAAAATAAACTACCAACTAGAAAAACCCAGCCGGGTGTCATGGCTTACACCTGTAATCCCAGCACTCAGGAGGTAGAGGCAGGAGAATTGCTATGAGTTTGAGACTAGTCTAGGCTACATAATGAGTTCAGGGCCATCCTGAACTACAAAATGAGACCTTGTTTCAAAAAACTAACAAAACAAAACAAAGAATAAACAAAAAACATTTTAAAAATTGTGGATGTGCTTATTGTTGAATTCTAGAAAAACTCCAGGAACGATCTAACACCAAAAATCTTTAAGATTTTAAAGAAATTGAAAGTCCCTCCCAGAAGATAGCTAGTGCTGTTATAGGTAGAAAAACCAGTTAGACGTATGTAGGCAGATAGATACGGCTGGCTCTTGAAAGACTTACAAAAAGGACATCCTCAAAGGTCAACACCATCAATAAGAAACTACACTTCCAGATAGCAGTGATTGGCAGGCCTCATTCTCCCAGGATGGAAGGTCAAAATCTGGATCCAGCCCCTCCTTGGGAATGCAATGATTATAAATTCCCCAGACAGTGGGCCAGGACTTAGAACAACCTGGAGGAGTCTCTTGACAAACAAGACCCTCTAGAGCTTGATTTCTCACTGGACCCTATTCAATTAAAGTTGTTGAAGTAACTGTGCTTGTCATTTACCCATTGGTTAGCCATGGTTTGCCCATCTCTTTCAAATCTTACTGGAAGCCTCCACTGTACTCATTGATCAATAGTAACACATCTACCTTTTTTGAATCTCATTGGTGGCCCCTACTATTTTTTTTTTTTTTTGAGACAGGGTCTCGCTTTGTAGTTCAGGCTGGCTCTGAGCTCACTATGTAGTCCAGGCAAGCCTCGAACTCAACAATCCTCCTGTCTCTGCCTCCCGAGTGCTGGGATTACAGGCATTGGTGGCCCGTACTTTTAAACCCGCCCCACCTCGTGATTTTGGTCCATAAAATTCCCCTGGAAGAAGGGATTCTGGGTTACCCACTTTCCGGGTTCCTCCTTCTGTATCTCTTAAGGCAGAAGCTTTCTCTCTCAATAAAATTTTCCTACTCAAACCTCCATCGTTCCTAAAATTAATTCTTCGATTTTTAGAGAACACGAACTCGCATTTCAGATAGGGAGTTAGGCCTTAACTGTCCTGCGTCACTATCTAGTCCCAAAGCCAGAAAAGCATCCAATTGTAAAGACAACTGTAGACATATGTTTTAATTGATTATAGATGCAAAAAGTAACAATAGAAAAGAACACAAAAAATCATCAAAAAGATTGTACATCATGATCAAGTAGAATTCATTCAAGATGGTTTGATACAGCAAATTACTAAAAGCATTGTATCATATAAACAGAGACTGAAGCCATTCCTAGTATGTTTATTCTAGAGGAAGTGCACCTGATTGTTAACTGATTAATTCTAGGTACTCCTGAGAACATATACACTATGATTGTTATGTTCCATATGTGAGACTGAAACAAAAAAATTTTGACCTCTGTCTCAGACAGAACTCTCTGGAAACATGAGACAGAATTTCCAATGAGGGCATTATTCAGTCTTATAAATGACTCAAGCTGGGATGAGCCAGTAAAGATGTCTCCAGTTGGAGAAAGAGACAAAAAAATCTTTCTCTCACATAGGTTAGTTATTAGATACAGGCGTGATGAGAAATAGACATGGCCCAGGTGAAGGTGCTGTGTCTAACAGAGGCAGTTCCCAGAGATGGGCAAACTAAGGGCTGTCTGCCAACAGTTTTCTTATACACAGGAATGCAAGGATAAATACTGGGCACAAGATGATAGCAAATGAGTCCGTATGTCACTGCTTAATTACTATTGCATGGAGCTGCCTGCCCATTGTAAGCCTTAAAATATACATTACAAAATCATTTTATCGATAAAACACAAAAGCCTAAATTATTCATCATTGGGTATAATATTTATTTTGTTCACTAAAATTCTTACAGCACAGATAGCTTTATCCTTGGTAGTTTTTTTTTTTTAATATGACTTGTTCTGAGTTGGTCAAGTTAATGGATTTGACCATTCTTACTAAATGTAATGAACTGACATCAAAGCTTAACTTGAAATAAAATTGTAAATGTGTATGTGAGGTACCAAGTTGAATTTCCAGCAGATGATAATATGACAAGTTAAAATTAGTTTTAGTTCCTTAAAATGTATGATTTTGACCTTCTTCATAGTTCCCTTATGCGATTTATTTTATCTTTAATGAAAAAAGAATATTACACCATTTTTAACACTTAAGAAACAGGTTTTTTTCTTCTTCATATTTTACTTTGTAGCCCTGACCAAATAGAATATATTATTTCTATAGTTATAACCTTTATTATCCATGATTTAAATCAGATATTTTGTGACAATTTTATGGAATGCATTTTAATAGTAGCTCTTTGAAATTTCTGCATTTATTAAGAGTTAGTAGGACACATTGAGGGTAATAAGCCAGGGTTATTAAAATAACCTGTATTTTGCCGGGCTTGGTGGCTCAAGCCTATAATCCCAGCACTCGGGAGGCAGAGGCAGGAGGATTGCTGAGTTTGAGGCTTGCCTGGGCTACATAGTGAGCACAGGGCCAGCCTGAACTACAAAGTGAGACCCTGTCTCAAAAAAAAATCTGTATTTTAATAACTGATATGCAGTTCATTAGTAATTTTGTCATGAGATCTACTTTTTACCTCTATAATCCATCCTACTTTTTAAAAGTTCAGTGTTTAAATGCACGGATATATTAAGTAAATTTTTTAAGGAGTTTTGTTTGTAAGGAGATTTGATATCACTAAAACTCTTGTTGAGGCCTAATTCCTAAGGAAGATGGAGGTGAGGTGTTTAGATATTTTAGACAGATGATTAGATCTTTAAGAAAGGTGAATGTTTTTCTTGTGAGATTAAATTCTAAATTAGTAACTGGATAGGATACGGAGAATAAAGTTATTGAAATGAGGGCATATTTCTTGCTTTCTCTCTAGTGTACATTCTCTTCCTCCACATACTTTTTCCTCTTTCTAGTTCTTTGCTATGATATGAAACATTAAATACTCCAGCAGAAGCAGAGAAATGTTAATCTCATGTTCTAACTGTATGTGACTTAAATCTTTTTTTCTTCATATGTTGCTCATCCTCTGGTGTTTTGTTATAGAAGGAGGAAATGGGCAAAGACCAAAGACAAGATAGTATTAATAAGTAAGAAAAATTTCCAGATGTATTTAAAAGATTATTTAGAAAATGATAATAGATTTAAATAGTATAAAATTTAGTTACTTTAACCAAAGGCTAAATTTTTCTTTGATATTGTTGGAGCTAAAACTTGAAATGTATTGCTGCTGGTCAAATTGTATTCTTTAAAACATTTTTGTTGCCTATATGAAGAATGGAGGAGAACATGGCAGGTTTCCCTTTCAAATCCCAACAAATGGGTGACAGTCCAGCAGTGCACTTAAATTCTGGAAAGCGTCAAGACTATCTCTCACACAGTGGCAGTTCAAAGCTAATCGCATTCTGCAGCTCCTTTTCATTGTTGTCTGCCAGTTTCCAAGTAGGCTCTTTCTTTAGATACTTAGAATTATCTTTGCAGTCAGAATTTAAATATTTCAGGAGCATATATGACATTTAATGATTTTTTAAATTCTATGGAACAGTAAAACAAAATTTCATAAACAAAGAATAAGAGAATAACCTTAGGTATACAATGTGTATTGTTACCTTATTTATAAAAGATTATAATTGGTATTTAATTATACTTAAAAAGTAAAGGCAAATACATGATCTGTTATTAAAACAGTATTGACAGCCATTTACCTAACATTACCTAAGCCATTAACATTACCTAAAATGATGAAAGGGTATTCTAAAATAAATGAGAGGCATACAAAAAGATTGAAATGTACTATTTTGGAATCCTACTGTGAGGTGAAGAATAATAACAAAGATCTAATAGATGATTTTTAGTGTTACTGTTGCCTAACTTAAAAATGTACAGTCTCGGACCAATATCCCAACGTATCACAGAAGTTAAATCTGTGCCATCTTTAAATTAGGAGATAAATTAAACTTAAAAATAAGTACTTATCCAAAAAGTTAGCTTAGAAAATACATTCGACATTTGTTTTATATACTGACATTTATGTTACATGTATTCTTAAGAATAAAGCATCTATTTGTATACAAACATTTTCTGAGTCAGTATTTAATTGACATGTTCTTTCTTTTTGTGCTTTGTAAGCAGTTAATATTTACTTTTAATATCAGTGGTGAAAATATTCTCCATCATAAACATGGAGTTTTCACCTTTTTCCATTGACTTGCAATGAAATGTCAAGCAAATTAAATTTTTGCAATTTTGAAAATCAAGAGGATAGTAGACAATACTGGAAATACTTCCATCTGGTAGCTAAGAACATTTTAATCAGTGACAGATCAAGTATAGGACAGTGGTCTCTTAAGGACATCATGGAGATTAAAAACTTCCTCTTGTCTTTGATATTATAACTCAGAAGGCTTTTCTGGTGATGTTAGCATCCACAAAACTTTCCTATGTCAGACATACTACACAAGTGCCTTACATACAGTTCTGTAGAATATATATTTGAGAGCAACAGTGAATAGCTGTTTGGATTATGTATTTACTAAGTGTGACTTCTGCCTTAGGAAACCAGGTCCAGCCACTGGTCTGTGCAGCTTAGGTTTGTGTGGGTACACCCTGGCATTCACACCCAATGAATCAATTAAGGGGATAATTCCTCAGTGTGGTTCTCCGTTTTTAAGTAATGTGCCTGCCTCTATTTGACATATAGATCAAAACATATGTATGATTATAAGAATTAAATCAGAGCTCAAAGGATAAACATTCACAGAACTACGTGCTCTTCATCATCAGAATTTCTGAAAGTATGATTAGTATTTCAATTCTAAATGAACTTTTGAATAATTATTATTCTAACATTTGTTACATTCGAGTATGCAAAGTAGTAGTCCATATATTTTCAAAGGATTTTTTAATATTAGGGTCCTAAATATTTCTGCGATAAAAGGGATACATTTTAAGTTCCCTTTAATTTACTTGCTGTTTACAATAGGCAGCCTGGGACCTCTTTTTAAATTCTCAGTTCTAGCTCTTTACTTTCAGCCCACATCAGAATCAACAGATACTCACTAGGACAAAATCAGTTTCAGATGGTCAGCTCCCCATAATGTGGATCTCATATTTTTCCTAGGCTTTGTCACTATATTTCTGTTAAAGATATGAAAATATATATTCCTCTGGTTTCCTACATAGCAGTTCTCATCAGGCTTAATGGTGTGATACAAGCTGGATCAGCACACTGGTACTTAAAAACAAAATACTCACTTCAATACTCCTTGACAGTAAGGAATAAGATATACAAGGTAAGTAGGGAGAAAGAGAAGAGGGGAAATGACCCAGTACTTCTATATAATGGCCACTTTTCAATTAAGTTAAAATAATTTTATTTGTTATAATGCCATTGAAGTTCTGTTATTTAACAATATCTAACTGGAAATTGTGCATGTATGTGTGAGGTCTACCTAGCACAACTCATTTAATACTGCTCAAAACATTCTTATTATGTGTATGTCTTGGGATGTAAAATAGACTTTAACTTACCCACTTCCTAGCTGTGATAATCTATTTTAGTCAACAAGATATCAGTGAAAGACTGGGTGTAATTTCCAGGGGTCAGCATGTAATTTGTCATGCTATCATTTTTTTTCAAAGCCATGACAATTGACACAGTTTTAAATCGTGATTGATTTAAAATTTTCTTGTGTTAGGAATGAAGATTAGATTCCCATGTGCCAGCAAATATATGTGTAGCATAAATAAGATATAAATTTTATTCTTTTGTCATTTATATCTTAGAGTTTGTTACTCCAGGACACAAGGTTCATCCTCAGTGATTTAGAAGTTTGTCATAGTTGTAGAGAGCTGTGATTGCTACATATTATATATACTCCTGGAATACAAATTTTCAAAATAAGTTCTGTTTAGACAACTATGACTATGTTTAGCTAAAATGGTTATTAGGAAGTGGTAAATAGCTGATAAAATTGGCTAACAGTAAATTGGAAATGTATTGTGACAAATTTTTAATTACTTAATATTGTAAATAAATTTAATAGTAATATTTTAAATAAACTGCCCTAAATATAATAAATGAATATATGAAACTTCTGAAAATTCCTGTAAGTATATGGTATGTCTGAAAAAGAATCAGAGAAATATTTGTAGAGCATGAAATAATGAATTCCACAAAAATTCAGGAAGATTGAATTATCCCAAGTAAAGTACAAAAAGACAAAAGGATGGGACTAGAAGCAGGTGTCTGGCAGACATAGCAGAGTTATTGAAAAATATAACACACAAATCTAAGAAGAATTAGAACAAAAGCATTACATAGGGCTTTCCAAAGGGAAAAAATGTAAATGATAGAACTTGGTTCTTTTTATGGCTGAATATTATTCCATTGTGTATGTACAATGTTTTCATCTTTTACTCAACTGTTTCCAGGGACTTACGCTGTTCTCCAGCTTAGCGACTGAGAACTGGGCTGCAGTAAACAGTGGTGTGAAGGTATCACTGTAACATCCTGTGTTTAATTCTTTTAGGAATAGCCAGGATAGTTTCCTTTATTACAGGTGACTAAACAGTTTTTCTATTTTTAGTCTTTCAGGACCTCCACACTAATTTCTATAGTGCCAGTAAATATTTTCATGAGCAATATTAGAAGCATCCTTCTCTCTCATCCTCCCACAATTATTTTTTATTGTTTTGATGGTAGCAGTTGTGATTGGTATAAGACCGAAATGCAGTGTAGTTTTGATTTTCATTATCCTACTAGCTAAAAATGTTGAACATTGTCCTCAGCCCTTTCTGGACTTTATTTGGAGACAGAGTTCCCATTAAGTTACAGTAACTTAACTTCAAAGAAAGTTCAGAAAAGGGCTGGGGAAATAGTTCAGAGCCAAGACTATGAGTTCAAATCCCCAGAATAACTAAAAAGTGGGTATGGAAATATATGAGTCAGAGTAGCCAAGGCAGCGCTGAGGAAAAAGAGCAATGTCACCGCCACACCCAATTAAAATGCCGAGAGATCACATGAAAATATGTTCAAGAACCCAGGTGTGGAAGCACTTTCCTGTCATTCCAGCACCCTCAGGGGCAAGGTGAGGGGATTACAAATCCAAACAGACTTCAAGATAACGATTGTATTTCCTTTGTGTACGTAATCAAAAGTAGGATTGATGCATTCTGTGGTAGATTTTTTTTTTGCAATTATTGAGGATCTTCCACAATGTATTCTATAAATGTCATCCTATCTTACATTTGTACCAAGAGTTATATGGGTTTCTGTGTTGATGTTCTCAGCAGGACTTCTTTTTGTCCTTTCTAATTAAGCCTTTGTAAGAGCCCTGCGTTGATATTTTCTTGTGATTTCTATATGCATTTCCCTGGTGAGGACTGACGGTAATAACATTCTGTTTACTAGTTGTAGTTCTTCTTGGGAAAATATTCTCTTTAGGCTCTTTTTCCATTTTAAAAACAGGTTGTTTGTTGGTATGGAGTTTTGTGATTTTAATATGTTTGAATATTACTCTTGCAATCAGAAATATAGATACATATTATATAGGTATACATAATGTATATGTACATATATACACGCTCATATATACAATTTTCTCATTCTACTGTTTGTTTCATATTGATGAAAACACTAACTTGATGTACTTCAATTTGCTTATTTCTACTTTTCTTACGTGTGTTTTAGTGTTTTATCTAAAATATCATTTCTAAAACCAATGTCAAGGAGCTTTTTTACCCATATTTTCCTCTAGAACTTTTATAGTTTAGATTTTATATTTAAGTCAAATGTATTTTGAACTTTTCTTTTGTATATGATGAAAGACAGAAATTTGAATTCATTCCTTTATATTTAAATGTGTATTTATCCCAACAACATTTACTAACATGAATGCACTTTTCCTGCCTTTGGAACTTTTAACAAAGTTTAGTTAACAATTTATGTGTGTGCTTACTTTGGGGTTCTCTGTTACATTCTTTTGGTCCATATGTTTCTTTTAATGTCTAAACCACATTGATCTATCACCTTAGCTTTATGATATACTTTCCCCTTTTTTCTGCCCTCCAAAGATATGTCATGTACAAGTTCTCAATGTTAAATGTGATCATATTGTATGTATAAAATGCAGCAATAAAATTAATTATAAAAATGTGTTTATTAATATTTATGAAGTAACAGCTGAAGAAGAACTTTTGCCATACAAATTTTTTCTTAAATTCTCATTATAGCTACCATCAATTTATTAGATTTGTAATTTCTTTATTTAATTAAAAATAGGTCAAGAGGGAAAAATCTGTGTGAGTTCTGCCAAGTATATACTGACTGAAAGCATTCACATTGGGTTACACTCCCCTTTTCTTTACCTGGGTGCTTCTGTATATTCTTGAAATAATCTTAAATTTTTGTATGTGTAATGCAGAATTACTCTGGCAGCACAGTTGCCTGGATCTCTGTGTAACAAAGACTGTCTGTCCATATTGATACGTTACTTGAAGAGCAATAAGATTAATCCTACTTGAAGCATTCTATTTAGGTGATTTGTAAGTATGACAAAGAGGAAAATTTAATAGTAACACTTAACAGGTAACAGAAACCACTAATCCCCTCAGAGATTGTATGCACATGCATACTTGAGCTTGTCATTGAAGTCAAAGATAAGTGACAGCACCAGAGCAGAGGTATGTCACAGCCTTTCAAGACATAGAATCATGCGAATTCTCAAGAGGTTCTCCAGTGGAAGTTCATTTATTATTTCATCATTGTGAAGTTGAGTTTTAAATGTGCAATATATTGACACCAATTTTCTTAATTGATATTGAGTTTGTATGAAGATTTAAGGCAGGTCTTAATGTTGTGCTTCTCATGAAGACAGTGACATTTATAAGCTTTTTGTACTGATTAATGGGGGATTGGAGCAGATAGGTACATAGGCACATGGTTAGATAATTTTCACACGTTTCTCATTTTGCAATTTTGTGGGATACAGTGCATATATTTTGTTGTATCCATCCCTCCTATTACACCTTTACATCTCCCTTTCCCTACCTCCTATCTAATAAGTGGCTCCTTTTTGCTTTATCAACATCATTCTAGATTCCATATATATAAGGAGAACATATAATATTTGTATTTCTGAGTCTGGTTTATTTTATCTAATGTGTGGATCCCAAAATCCATTCATTTTTCTCCAGATGAGCAAATTTTGTTCTTTATTGCTGAATACTATTATATATCTATAATTTGTTTTAGTTTATCTATTTTAATTAAGTTTATCAGTACATTTCAGATATGCATAGTGATCACACTTATCATAGGGAATTTGTACCTACACTGATATATCTTGATTTTTCATTTTTTCCCATTTCCATAGCCCTCCAACCCTTTTGCCCTCCTTATTTACAAAAGGTTTATTTCTATTTTCTCTTCTTTTCTCATTTCTTTTTACCTTCTTTCCTTTTCCCCCTCATCTCCTTACTTCACTTTCTCATTTGAATGTTTTCTTCCTAATCATAATATCAGTTATACATTTTGGTCTTTCCTTACACCTTCAGTTTCTCACACCAGACAATCAATGTGATGCTTAAATTTTTGTCCAATTTATTTCACATAAGAGTGTGGTCTCAAGGTTCACACCTTTTCTAGAAATGTCCCAATTGTATCCTTCTTTATGGATGAGTAAAAAAAATCAGATCTTTATATCTCCTAAATTTTAATATCCAGTCCAAAAGTGGGCATCTGAAATGAACAGACACTTCTCAGGTGAAGATATACAAGCAGGAAATAAATATATGAACAAATCTTCCAAATAAATATATGAACAAATCTTCCAGATTTGAAAATGAAGACAATGTTGATATCCCATCTAACTCTAGAAAGAACACACATTATCAAGAAATAAACAGTAACAAGTGGTGACTGAACTGTGGGGATAATAAACCACTCCTCATTCTTGGTGAGAATGTAGACTGGCGCAACCACTATGGAGGTCAGTGCAGAGAATCTCCAGAAAACTAAAACTTGAGGATCCATTTGACCCAAGTATTTTTCTTCTTGGCATTTTTCCAAAAGAGCTAAAAGCATCATACCACAGTAATATGTATATACACCCATGTTTATAGCAGTAGTTTGTAAAAGCTAAATTTTGGATACAGCCCAAATGCCTATCAACCAATGAACATATATATAATATATTTAATATTTTATATATTATTTCTTTGTCTATTCCTCTGTTGATGTTTCTCTTTTAGGTAGGTAGTCCTGAATTTTTTGTTTTAAATTTAATGGTTTCATTTTTGTGAATTGTGTGTCTTCATTAAGAATATTACATTGAAGACATTCAAATATATTTTACATGATTTTTGATTCTAGTATGCAGAACCTTATGTGGTAATGTTTCATAATATATGAACTGCATGCTTAAATTATAGTACTTCTTTCAAAGATATTGTCTTTATATACATATAGCTACACAGAAGGCAACCCAGTGTTTTAAGGTTTTAAAATCAATATTAAAAGTATGTACTCAGGGAAATATAAAGCAAAGTATAAAATATATAATTCTATGCTTATAGCAACAGATTATTTTTATCACATTTAGAAGAAAAACTGGAGTAATTTATTGTTTGCTACAGTTTTAATATGAAATGGGTTTTTTGTAATGTGAATGTATTGTCAAGTTTCAATAGTTATTGAAATTTGAGGGCATCTGTCACTTTCATTGAAATGGAAAATTTTGAAATTGTTGTGTCATGTTTATATTAGGCAGCATTAATGTAGATAATAAATATGAACATTAGTGGAATAAATAAACTCATTTTATACAACCTAAAAGGTCTTTAATATAATTTTAAAAATCATCGTGATTACTTTTGCCTTATCTTCATCCTCTGTTAAGATCAGCAAGCTTAAACTGAGATGATATATGGAGTGTGAAATACGTACAAGGGTCTGAGGCATTGCAGAACTATTCTTTCTAGGAGTCATGGCAAAAAAAATCTTTGGCAGGTGAAGATCTGTTCTTTCCTCAATCTACATTTTAGACAGAAAGTTTTCAACTCTTTATGTCCATACATATCATAAAAAAGTAATCATTGAAAGAATGCAGCTACTTTATTAAAGTATCAAGGGAATAAAAGTTTGGAGGGTTGAGTTTAGTAAGACTTACTACAAAGGTGCTACAGAGCCACAGAGAGAAAGTATCTGGCATTATATATTAGAATCAGGGATTTCTGACTCAAGTGCTAAAGATTCATTCCTAAATTTGTATTTTGGCTTTTATTTGAACACTTGAAACAGGAGTCAGCTTGTATTTTGTTTTATTACAGAAAATTACAAATAAGTACTGAGATTTATTCAATGAATTTTCAAGTATTCATTATCTCCCTTCTTCATTTGTCAAATTAAAACAAATTTATCATTCTTTCTACTTCAGACTGTGGATTATTACAAATCAATTTCAGAGGTTCTATCATTCATTTGTAAATATTCCACTTATACCAAACAATACATCTATTTGTTGGATATCCCCATCTTGCCAGCAATAAATGTGTTCCTAAAGCCACAAACATAAGCATGTATGTTTTGGCTTTTGTCTGTATATCCCCCCAAACCTCATGGACTTACAGGTCGGATCTGATTGAAATGGCTGTATCTAGGGTGTATGATACTGGAATTAATGGTGTGTGCCACTGGATTAGTCCACTAATTGTTTTATCATAGTTCTGGGTGTGGAGGATGAGAGATCCACCCTGGATGTGAGTGGTGTCACACTGAATGAGTAAAGGAAAAGGGTGGCCTGCTGCTCTGCTGCTGCTGCTGCTGCTGCTGCTGCTGCTGCTGCTGCTGCTGCTGCTGCTGCTGCTGCTGCTGCTGCTGCTGCTGCTGCTGCTGCTGCTGCCTTCTGCTTATCTTTCCATGAGATGTTTCTCCTCTGCCTTGAAGCCGTCCAACTATGGTCTGAAGGTTCTGAAAACTTGGAGCTAAAATAAACTTCTCCTTTAACTTCAAGGTTTCACATATTTTGTTCCAGCAATGTGGAAGTAACTAAGACAATGTGTAGGACTTTTTTAGTCAACATGAAGTACTGTACATAACTGGGTGGTTTTTCTTGCAATGACTTCATGAATCCTTTCATCAGAAAGACAATTCTACTCATAATAATATCTTAAAAACCAATACACAAAGTTGTTAATGATTCTAAGGATGAGTTCAGTAAAGCAAATCTATGAAAATAGTTCCTCAGAAAGTAACATTGCTAAGCAGGAAGGATGAAGTCACAGCTAAAGTACAGCTTAAATTGATAAACAAATTTGTCTATTCATCAACCTATTAAGCACACCCCCTCACATTATTTAAGTTACAGCTAAAAAAACTTCATTAGGTAAAGCTTATGGAAATAAAATATTTTAGAAAGTAAGTGTAATATTTATATTTTTGAGATTCTAGAAAATTAACATCCAGAGAAAGCACATTTTCAAAACAATTTAATTTAATTTAATTTATTGGTACATTATATAGTCACATCACAATTACACTCCACATTGAGAATTTGTACCAGTATATAACATACCTTAATTCTCATTTGTCCCCTTCCTCTACCCATGCTATGACCCCTCTGCCCATATACACACAAGCTTTGTTTCCTTTTTTTAGCCATCAGTTTTTTTCTTTCCCCCATTATCTACCCCTAAACCCCCTTTCCCTTTAAATATTTACTATTTCATAATATCCATCAAACTAAAACACAAAGTAGCTGGACATCATTGAAAAAACAGCACAGCAACATCACCAGGCAATGCTTTTCTCAATTATTTTGGAGAGGTTAATTAGTTTGATATCTACTTAAAAATACTCTGGTTCTCTTTGGTCTATACATTAGGGTTTATTCAGCTTGAGAAAAAGAAAGAAAACATCCATCTTACAAGGCAAACAAAGGTTTGTAGAACAAGATAAAAAGATGATGTAAAGGAACTCCCATGGGTTGAATTGTTAGAACAAATGAAAAAGTAAGTATAATGAAGTATGAAATGTACACTAAATGACATAACACTGGAAACTGAAGTAGAAACATTTTTAAAATGAAAAGATCATTTTAATCTTGTAAATAAATCCGTGAGAATGGTTCTAAAATTTCACTCTCTGATATATAAATAAAAATTTGTATGAATGATGGGTATATGACTATGGAACTATTGATGATTTGAGTGATACGTAATATCTATGAGGATGGCCCAGCTTCTGCTTTTGCCCCTTGTCAGATGCTTGTTGTGTTGCCCACGGTCGTCTTGAAACCCTAAGTTCAACTGACCCTCATGTCTCAGCCTCCTGAGTAGGTGGAAGTAGAGACACTCATCACCACATCTGGCTAGTATTAGAATCCTGACAGAAAAATATTCTATCAAACCCAGTGCCCTTTCTTAAAAATGAATAAATGCCTTCATAGGCTTGGAAATAATTACTTTCACAAAGTTAATTTTAGTAAAATAATTATTAAACTATTAAACTAATAATTGTTTTAATTCAATATGCCACACTAAACTTAACACTGACAAAAGCCCCCTTGGTTTGTGCACTTCTTACCCAAAGAGTCAACAGAGAAGCCACATCAGATAGATCCTGATTAAACAGTACTTGTCTCTTTGTCAGGCTGTTTCCTCTGTTTGGATTTTCCTGGGACGCTGTACGAGGTGAGGATATCCTCTTGGCTTACAGTATAGAATCGGGTTTCTATTGCTCCATTTCCTGAAGTTCAAGGTGGTGGGCTGATTTACCGGATTTACGGAGGGAACACCTCTGGCAACTGTGGAGTTGGTGGTGGAGAAGTGGCTGGCTGTGTGGCACCTGGAGGGATGCTTTCACTTAAGTTCTTCCTGAGGATTTATTGGAACTTACTTCTGACCAAGACAGTTGAGTGGCCTGTGGGCCAGTCACAGATACTTTTGTTATGGGGAATTAGAGCCCTGGAAGCTGTGAGAACTATTCAGTGGTCTGAACTTCACAGCACTATGGACAAATGAAATTGTGTCATGCAGAACTGCTGATTCCCATTGACTACATTTCTGAAGCACAAATTAGGTATTAGTTTGTTGAGTCGTTCTGTTTGTATATCCACTGGGGCAGTTTTTATTCCCACCTCAAATATCTTGCTGTTTATTGTTTGGCTATACACTCTATCTCTGAAACATTGAATATCATAGATGAGAATTTAGTTTTTCTAATTTGTGAACACTAACACAATCACACTGTATGAAATGTTTCCTTAGTAGAATTTCTTTTGGGGAGAGCTGGAAATGATTGTGGATTCACATGAGCAAGTGTAATAAATTCATTCTTCTCCAAGCTTCTAGCCAGCATTCAGATATTGTATTCCACCAAGCCCAAAATTCTAGGTGATGTTTTTCCACTAGGGAACTTGAAAAAAGTACATTGTAATGTTTGTACTTTTTTTTTTTTTTGAGACAGGGTCTCGCTTTGTAGTTCAGGCTGGCCCTGAGCTCACTATGTAGCTCAGGCAAACCTCAAACTCAGCAATCCTCCTGCCTCTTCCTCCCAAGTGCTGGGATTACAGGCATGAGCCACCACGCCCGGCTAATGTTTGTACTTTTGAAGGAAGTTTGGAACTTGAAAATTGACCATGCTAACTTATTCAACAAACTTTCATCTATGACATCAAAATACTTGCTCCTGCTCCTCAGTGGTGGCCATCTATGCTGACTGGACACACTGTATATGAAACTTTCTTGTAAAGATGCCAAAGTGATCAATTTTTAGTATAAAATGGAACCTAGGCTTACCTTTGGGTCCCAAACAGGAAAATTAATATTGTTTCAAGCCCTAGACTTGACCATTTTGTATTTACAAAATACAAAAGAAATATTTATATATACAACAGCTGACAATCTTGCACTTGGATAAAACTGACTGCATACTCCAGTAAGCACTACCAAAGAAACTTAATACACTGGAATAGATGTTGTTGCCTTTGGCCCACAGTTTGATAGCTCTCAGAGTTAATAAGCTGTTAATGCATGGTACTAGATGTAGAATTTGATCAACTGCCCAGGAACTGTTGAAACTTTAGATTTTTTTTAATCTAAATTGTTAAGCAGACTGCATCCTGTATGTCGAATATTCTGGAATAGTCTTCAAGTGTTAATCTTTTTTTTTTTTTCTTTTTGGAGACAGGGTCTCGCTTTGTAGTTCAGGCTGGCCCTGAGCTCACTATGGTGCCCAGGCAAGCCGCCACGAACTCAGCAATCCTCCCGTTTCTGCCTCCCGAGTGCTGGGATTACAGGTGTGAGCCACCACGCCCAGCATTATATGTGGTTACCAGGGATTGAACTCAGGTCCTTGCACTTGCAAGGCAGGTGCCGGAACCACTGAGCTAACCCTCTGGCCCCCATGTGTTAATCTTTTGAGCACATTATCAGCATCTGCCCCATCCAAACCAAGTGTGATAATTGATACGTATGCCTCTCAACAGCTCTTAAGTCTTGTATTTCTTGCTGTAATTTCAATTCATCATAAAATGGGGTCACATTGATCAATATGTCTCTCTGCAACACACAATGCATCAATATCAATACCTTTTGTACAGGCTCCTGATCTACAATGTCTAAATGTAAAGTTTGCTTTTCCAGCATATTCTTTATGGACTGTAGGAGAGTCTCGCTTTCTTTCTGATTTCTCATACCCCCTCTCAACAGTTTATTTAATTTTCCCCAAATTAAAATCCTGCTGTCTTTTCCTTTTATTGTTGCTGTTGTTCTTTTACTTCTCCTCCCCCTCCTTCCAAAAATGTGTTAGTTTCTGTGTAAAAGTGGAGTCAGTCTATGTTTTGTAAAACAAATTTGGAATACATGTTGTTGCTAAAAATCCAAATTTTCTAAAAACCTGAAAGGGAGTTTAAAATTAAATGAACAGCCTATAAGGAGAAAAACTGTTAGATAAAGACTGTTTTGAAATATAACTTACTCCACCTTGTAGCTTTATTTAGACCAAAATTAAATGTTTGGTTAATTACCATTCTCTCATTGCTTAGACAAGACACCAACATGCCAAGTTAAAGGAGAAGAGTTTACTTAGCTCATAGTCTGTAGAGGTTTTATTCCATAATCGGCTGGCTCCAAGGTAGAGTGAGAAAGAGTTCATGGCGCCAACATGGTAACAGAAGCAACCAGGAACCTTGACAGCATCTTTATGACCTTGTTATCCTATGTGGGTTATCCACAGCAGGTAGCACTCACACCCCTAATCCTAGTGCACCAGGAGTCAGTTCTAATGCCACACACTGGACCAAGACATTTCTGAAAAAGCCTATGACTACTTGAAGCTTTGGGGGTACAACTTGACATAAACCATAACAAGTGTATTTCATCATATAAATGAACATAAATAATTTGATTCCTTACTAGCACTAAGGAAAACCTGAGAATAATGTCATTCTCTTATACACAAAGAATCCATACAAATCCTGGTAAGTGATATTTAACTAGAGTGTTTTAACCTGAAATAGTTTATTCTCTTGTGAATACTGCAGTCAGTAGGAAGAAGAGATTATTCCTATCCTCTTTTAAAATTCATTCTTGACAGTTTGATATAAATCTATCATAATATATTGGCTAGGGTTTGACTTCATGCACACAGTTATCACAAAAAGATTTAATTCTAGGTAGCAAGGAATGTTTTCCTTTTTAGCAGTAGTGTGTTTAGTACATGATCAGAATTTTATACAAGTGAAGACAGAATTAACAATGAGAAGCCACTAGGGAGAAGCCACTATTGTTTTCAGTAAAACAATACAAAAGAAGGACTTGTTTCCATCCCTATCTTATTATCAAGAGTCTGATGTCTCAAAATTAGGGTTGACCATCAACTCACAAAATCAAGTCACAACCCTGAGGTATGAATGGACCTAAAATAATTATCTTCAGTCAATGAAAAAAAAAACCAGAAAATTAGGGAGAGAAGCTAAAAAATACAAAGTTAAAAAAGACATGCAATTCCGTTGAAAGCCAGGTCAGATAATGCTCACATTGTGAAATGATATGTCTTTTGCCTCTCTTTTAGGGCTTGAGGCATCTGTACAGTTTTCCATAGGGAATATTTTTCCCCTTAGGGCAGATACACTTCCCCTAAATTGTCGCCTATTACTGGAAAGGTTGGAAATGGAAAAAAATGCAATCTTCTATCTTTTCGCAAGGTTAGAATAAGTGATATCCAACCAAGTGTAAAGATGCAAACCTATCAACATACTGTATTTATTGTGAAAGTTTAGGTATAACATCCATACAGAAAAGTACACAAAATGGAAGTGCAAGACTTGATATTATTTTAAAGTGGATACAGTCACATCAGGCAATAGGAAGTTAAAATACCCTGTAAGTTCTCCATGTCATGTCTCCTGTTGTTGATAATCCTCCACCCTTGATCATTCCTATTAATGTTTTGTGTATCATAGAAAAAAATCATCTGATTTGTGTTTTATTTTTTTGTTTTATTTTTTTTTGAAGATTCTCACATACTGTCAAATGTAGCAGAAGTTTATATTGCAGTATAATGTTCTGAAGTCTACTATTTGACCATAGTTTAAAATCAAGTTTATGGGTATTTTCAATTTTTGTTGTTGACAATTATGTTGTTATGCACATTTTTGTACTTCTCTCTTCAAAGGAACACATATCTTTGTGCTTTTAGCTGAGGTAAAATTTGATCACTCCTTAAATACACATATATTCAATTTTGAGTCTGACAATTTTCCAAAACATTGTATCACTTCATAGTCCCAGGAAACACTTTTGTATATAAATATGGTGCAGTTACTGACATTAGCATTTCACCAACATTTCAATGTGTTCTTGACAACTTCAGGGTGTCATTATGAATGTGTTTATTACTGAAGTCCTTATAAACACAGAGAGAGAAGTAGTCACTTAGTTATTATATAACTATTACCATCACCCAAACACACAGAAATTATGCGCCATGACTTATTCAACTCAGAGCTCAGAGTACTTGGTCTAGGGTTTGTGGGAAGCGGCTCAGCATGGTGTAACTGGACCAGGCATTTATACCTGGGGTTTTGGGAATAACTCCTGAGTCAGGGGTCTGCACTTTACAGTGCTGCCCCGAATATACCAGAGGATCTGCTCTAACAAGTTGCTGCCCTAGGTTACCACCAGAAAACATATTCTGGCTCCGGGAAAATTCCCCTATACCTGTGCTGGCCCCACTGACCATTGTCTCTCAAGTTAGCAACATATTGTTTCTCTTCCAGTTTCTACGTGGCTAGGACAGAGTTTCGTAGAATTAGCAGAATGATGGATGTACTTATTCTTCTGGCCTTATTTCTATTGAAAGTTAAGCATTAACAGAAAGTAGTACAAGGAAGTTAGAGTTAGGGAAAAGTTTTAAGAGAATTCTAGTTTGACATTTTGAGAAATTGATTCCAGTCTTATGATCATCATGTTTATAGTTACCAACTGTTTCTGTTCTCGTTTCTAAGAAATGTACTGATCTCTTGATTACTTGCCTTTGTTTCTACCAACCAAATAATAAATGTATAAAATCATAGTAACCATCATTGATGTCATGTTACCCTTCTAAATCAGTATAAATATAGCCTGATCAATACACACGGTGCCTGCTCAGTACTGACTGAGAGGTCCTCCCAATCTCATCTTTGTCTGTCTTTGTCTGTCTTGTGTTTTCTTAATCCTCACCCCCTGACTCAGGCACAGTCCGATTGCTGGCAGGCCCCGGCAAGGGTTCACTGGATATCTTTGTCTTTTTCCTGATCTTACAGTGAAAGTTTCAGCTTTAACCACGGTGAAGATCAGTATGGAGCTTGGAGGTCCCATTTGACCCTGCTATTTTCCTGCAAGGTATATACACAACAACATATGTGCACACATGTTGATTGCAGTCAATTTGTGATAGGTAAATCTTGGAAATAGCCCAAATGCCCTTCAACAGGAGACTTGATAAACAAGCTATTTTTAAAATAAAATTTAGTATTACTGTACCATAAAGAACAAAAAATTTCAGTCATTTATACTCAAATGGACATACCTTGTGAATATGCTCATCAATAAAATAAATAGGATACAGATATGTAAATACTGTATCCTTTGTCTGATATGAAAAAGTGAAGGTCTAAATAAGTTCTAAAATGTATGATAGGTATTGTGAAATAGGAGAAAATGTTCAAAAGGAAAGGGGGAAAAGGGTGTAGGGGTAAGCAAAGAAGGGAAAAATTTGATGGTTACAAAAGCTTATGTATATATGTATATGTATATATAAAGCTTATGTATACATGGGGGAGGGGTCAAATGGAAGGCAGAGGAATGGGGAAAAATGAGGATCAAAATGTGTCATGTACAGGTACAAACTTTCAATGTTGAATGCGATCCTAATGTATGTATAAAATGTACCAATAGTCAATTAAAAATAGTCATTTTATATAGATAAAAAATACTATAGATCATTGGTCCTTCGGGAAGATAATTTTGACGTGAGTTGCACTATTCCCTAGTGCTTCTCTAATGGAATGAGAGGAAGCCAAGGCTTTGAAACTAAAGGCTATTCCTTTAAGTGACTGCTCGCTTCTTCCAGGTGATACTTCAATATCCATCTTGCTTTGCTCTTATCTTCAGTATCTACTTAATTCCCATTTCTAATCCCCCTTCAAAAGTAGCTGCCATTCCTGAACTTAGTCTGACTTCTCTTAGAGCTCACTCTGAAACTTTAAGGGCAATTCAAGTCTTAGGAAAGATACTTCCTGGTTCCTGTCCTGGAACAGTTCTCCTTAGCTCCCTTCCAGTTCCGTCCTTCACTGCCTGAACTCAATAAACGTCACTTTGTCCAGTTATGGCCTGTTTCAGTGGGTTTTGGCTGATTAAATTTTATCAGGATTGAACTCCAGTCATCTGCTAGGGCAGTTGCCTAAATTTATATATCGTTTATTGGCACTCTCCCTTTCCTAAATCACTTTCACACTCTTCTAATAGTGATTTTCCCCCTCTAGGTACTAGAACGCTTTTCTTAAAACACCCTCTGGGAAAATGAAACCAAGACCCGATACATTTAGATAAGATGAGAACAGGTATGACACCCCCCCCCCCGCCCGGGGGGAGCTACTGAGAAGTTTCCAGAAACAATAGATATCAACAGTTACTTACTGATTAGATCAATTTTTTGTAGAATGGTAGCATGGATTGCATGGAACAAATAATGTGTGAATCATGTTTATTTCATGTGGCCTACTGCTATTCGGTGAGGATGTAGGTATCGTCTGTCATATCAGGGATTACTGAGGAACTAAGGAAAAGTGACTTTCAGAGGGAGCATGAAGCAATGATGTCCAAAGTAGCAGTATGTAAATGTAATTTTCCAGTTCATAACAGTACGCTATAAGCATATTAACTTGTATTTTTTTTACTTTAATGCAATAAACCAATGTAGTATGCAAATAAAATGTGAGAGAAAACAGGGGAAAGGGAAATACTGTACAATAAAAAACAATTGAAACTCGGTGATTTTTTGATGTAGTACAGTAACCTGGAGTGAACACAATAAATGAATGAGAAATTGGAATGAATAGTTAATTAAATGCTTGTACATCAAGTAGAGAGATATAAGGCAAAATTTGTGTTATGTTTTAATCAAATTATGTTGAAATACTTTGTTTTCTTTGAAGTCTTTACACTTAATTAAAAACAAAACAAAAAGACTTTAATAAACACATTTCTTCTAGCTTAATTTCATTTTAAAAATGATTGATATAGCTGACACTTATTTGTTCCCAGAGAAAACATTAAAGGAAACTTCTTGGAATCAGTCTTTCCCTTGCCACTTTGGTGCTTGGTAAAGTTTTCTAAAGGTGAAGCTGGTTAATGTTGAAAGGCAAAGTCTACATGTAAACGTGGGTAACATGTGGTCCAAAGAGAATAAATTGGTATTTAACACATTGGACGATTTTAGAAATGTATATATAGAAAAAATGAATTTCTTGAAATATGTGTGCATGAGTGGATGCTTATATTTATGGCTGGGTGTACTTTTCAGGGACTTTCAAAGACCCCAGGAGTATGGATTCCAAATTAACATCCCTTTTCCATATTTACTAAAGAATGAAATGCCTAGATTGAAAAATGTAGGTCAAATACAGTACACATAAAGCTAAATCATAATGTATTCCCATGGGACATTTGTTAGAACAACTCATGAAGATACATTTTTGTCTTAGCATAAGTTGGTCTTTTGAGTCTTTTAGACGTTGCAAATTTGTTATTCATAAAACAGTATCTCATTGCATGTGTGTGTGTATATACATGTGAGTGTGTGCACATGGACTCACATGTTTTCCCACCTCCCATACTGACAGAATGAACCTTCCTCAGGCTATTGTGTTTCTCTGGGTGCTCCCACCAATGCATTTGTCCTGGTTTGTGCAGTATATCATCTTATTTCATGTTGATTGTAAATCAGGAACCTCCAGACACTTCTTATGCATGATCTGGATGTTAGGCTGTTCATATAATCCATCTGGTCAGACTAAAATACTTCCAGTGCTTCTCATGTTGTGGTGTAATTCTTTTCTTTTTATATTTATTGGTACATTGTATATACACATTCTGATCACACTCAATTTTGGGGATTTGTACCAGTATATGACATTATTTAATTCTCATTATTTCCATTCCCCTACCCACCCCACAAACCCCACCCCCCCAAATACATAAGTTTTAGCTTTGTTTCCCCTTTTTTAAAAATTACCATCACATTTCTTCTTTGCTGCTCACTACTCACCCCTCCACCACATTTCCCTTGGAATATTTTCTATTTCACAATATCCATCATACATTCTAGAACTCATTAACATCTTCAGTTTCTCGTACCATAGAACAGATACGATACTTACACATCTGTGACATATTTATTTCACTTATGAGTGTGTCCTGAAGGTATGTTCATTTGAGTATAAATGACTCAAGCCTATCATTCTTTAAGGGAGAGTAATACTCCATTTTATAGAAAAACCACATCGTCTTTTCCAATCTCCAATTGTGATGTAATTTCACTAAGCAGTCATATTTAACTTCATTGTAATGTTCTTAAATATCCATTAGCCCGTCATTCAATATGAAAATTAGAACAAGAGTACTAATTTAAAGCTATTGATACAGTATTTTTCCCACCTTATCTTCCTACTTTCCTTTAGTGAAAAAATCATTTTTAATCACCCTGAAGTTTTATCCCACCCTTACTTTATGTACCATATACATATACGTGTGTCTCACTAGCACAAACACATGATTTCATAAACAAGTCTTAATAAATTACACATGTATTTCATTATTACTGACTTTAATTAAAAATAAAAACATACTTTTAAAAATTATTTTTTACTTAGTATCATAGCCTAAAAATCTATGCGGCCAGTCATGGTGATGCATACCTATCATCCCACTACTTGGGAAGTTTAGGCAAGAGGATTGTTGCAACTTCCAGGCTAGTCTAGTCTACACTGTGAGCTCGAGGCCAGTTTGAACTACATAACGAGACCTATGTAACCCAAAAACAAAACACAGACAAACAAAAAAGAGTGAATAAAAGCCAAAGAAATTTTTTTTCCAACAATAGCAGGTTGTTACATTTTCTTCTTTCAAGGCAGGTTTGTGTTCCAACTTACTGAAAAGTATCTCTGATTCTGTAAGCTTTTATTTTTACCAGCTTTTGCAATTACAGATAGTCAGGAGGAGCTATCCAGCTAAATATATATTAAGACAAACACCAGCAATAAGATAGTTTGATAAAGTAAATTTAAAGTTTGTCTGTCTAACCCTGATATATATGTAATATATATGTTGACTATAATAATTCAACTGCAGAAAAATAGTGTGTCAGGGATATATTTGGTTTTCCAATATTATGTGTGAAAAATCTTAACTTTGGCAATCATAGTGAGTAAACTCAGTTTCAATTTACAATGTTAATATTCTTATAATAACTGAATAAATAGAAGTAAAATATAATTCATATTTCCAAATATAGATGTTATACACATTTCTGAAAATCTTTTAAATACACTATATTTTAAGATTTACTCAAAATAAGGGGATACAAAGGAGAATATGAGTGATACATGATTCTCACTGAAAGAAGTTTTATCTGTGTAATTAGATACCTAATAGACTATAAAATGATGAACATTGACTTAAAATACAATTTGTGGCATATTTTGTAAAGAGAAAGGCATGTTAGAACAGTGTGAGTCAAAGTTTTAGGCTATTAGGTGCTTGATAAAATACAAAGATGTACCACTGTATTCTGTACATTCCAAAGTAACATTTGCTATGCAAATATTGACCATGTTCAAAATGAGCAAAGCACATGTGGCTGCTAAGAAAAAAGCTGAAATCTAGTTAAATTTAGCAGTTTACCAGAGAAAAATAAGGAGTGGGTAAAATTCCAGAGCAATGATGACTCTGAAGGAGACTGGACCAGGAGAAACCCAACCTTTTTGGCTACAGTCAGCTTTGGTCTTAAGGTACAGGACACTTTGAGACACTTGTGCTATGTAACAGTCTTTATTTGACCTCCTGCTATCAGCTGAAGCCAATGGCTATGATCAATCGTGTGCACAAGTTCATCTTCTTAGTTATGATAGTCTGTTTACACATTGAGGATTGGTACTGTGTCCCATGTACAGAGACTACTGTGGACTACATTTGGTTAACTGTGTGGGAAAACAGCGATGGGCCTAACTTATTTCAGTTTAGTTTGACCATAGATGGGCTTTTGAAGGGGCAGGATGTAAATGCATTCAGATTTCAAAGCAAGTAATTGACTGATCCTTCAGGGTCACTTAATGAAATTCAGAGCCAATGAATTTAAAATGAAAGATCAGGTATTTGTGTCAAATTTGTTTTAATTTTAGACATAATAGTTTGTGACGTACATTGTCTACAACAAAAGTATACTTTAAAAGTAGACTTTAAAGTCATTATATTTTCACTGAAAATATAATATGTTACAATTGTTTTATGACTTTTAATATGTACAGCTATCATAATAGGTCAAACTCACCGATTTTTCTTTTGACCATTATGATTTTATGGAGATTCTTTAATATTATGGTTGTGGTTCTTTCCAAACCTCATTTGGTTAAATCCAATGAACTCTCACATACTGGTTTTTTAAACTCTAAAATGGAAAATGTCAGCAGTTTCTTCCATTTTTATAATGAACTGCAATTATCTTGTATTATAAAAAGGGATTTTTACTTGATGATGTCAGATTAGTCTTAATAAATGATTTCCAGCTAACTGCAAAGCCATAATTTAATCTCCACTGACATAATAAGCTATGTGAGCTCAGCATAAGCAGTTTATGAATGACAGTGTAAAAATTAGTTTAAATTATATCCAAAAGATTTATTCCCCTTAAATAAAATTTTCTTAAAACATTTTATTAAAATACAAATAATGCATTTTTAATAAAGGAAACAAAATATTTCTCCTACAGTCATTTTTTTTTACATTTAGGAATATATTATGATCACATTCATCACTGAGAATTTACTCTTATACATGGTATGTCTTGATTTTTATTTTTTTCCATTCTCATCCTCCCTTCAACCTTTCACCCTATTACATAAGCTTTATTGCCATTTTTTTCCTTTTTACTATTGACATTTTTCTTTCCATATTAAAATATAAAGAATTAATATTTACAGACACTTCTCAGAGGCAGAAATCAAAGCAGCCAAGAAACATATGAAGAAATGCTCAACATCTCTGGTCATTCGAGAGATGCAAATGAAAACAACATTGAGATTCCACCTCACTCCACAAAGAATGGCTGTGATCACAAAGTCAACCAACGATAAATGCTGGCGTGGCTGTGGGGAGAAAGGAACCCTTCTACACTG